>JAWNPB010000205.1:0-50000 GCA_035045355.1 Drosophila lacicola
ACTTAGCAATTCCAGTATCCCCGTCGTGCACTCTCATCAGACAGTACAGTGGAGATTCACTGATTTTGTGATGCCAGCCTGAGCGCTTATGGAGCATGCGTCTATACAGTCTCAAAATGCCATGGCAACACCAGCGTACGTCTCTTATGCTCCGAATCGCGTGTCGCGCCCGTGAAAACCATCTCTGTACCAAAGCTGGAACTCTGCAGAGCTGCATTGTTGGCTCAACTTCTCAGCGAAATATGCCAAATGAAAGTGTTCGACTGTCGGTATTACTGTTGGTCCGACTCTGCCGTGACTTTAGTTTGGATTCGCAATGATGCTTCGAAACTCAATGTTTTCGTTGCCAATCGAAGGCATGTCAAACCATCTAGCTCAATGGCTTCTCTTGCACCATTCCTTGACGAATTTGGCCTACTCCGGATCGGTGGATGACTGAAAAACTCGTCGTTGGACTTCTCAGCGCGACATCCGATTATATTGACCCGTCAGCATCCTGTGACGCGAGCAATCATAGTTCACTTTCATAACCGGAACTTACATGCTGGACCCCGCGCCTTATTGTCTTCGATTCGGCTCCAGTACTGGCCCATTGGCGGTCGTAAAACAGTCTCCAGTATTGTTGCCAAATGCACAATCTGTATTCGTGCCAAGTCACGATTGGCAGAGCATATAATGGCAGACCGACCAGCTGATCGTCTTGACACATCATATCCTTTTATGGTCACTGGCGTTGATTACTGTGGACCATTTTACTATAAGAGCGAAGTGCGCAACAGGCCACCAGTGAAATGCTATATCAGTCTGTTCATATGCTTCGCTACAAAGGCGGTGCACTTAGAGCTTGTAAAGGATTTGTCCACAACATCGTTTCTAAACGCCATAAAACGGTTGATCCTGACTCGCTCTCGACCTTCAAGGGTCTGGTCCGACAATGCGACTAACTTCATAGGTGCCAAGAATGAACTAGCAGACTGCCGCCTGTTCCTGAGTGACGAGCATGTCAAGGCTGTTCACGAGTTTTGCCTATCCGACTCAATTGAATGGCTTTTCATCCCTCCTCGTTCTCCGCACTTTGGCGGACTATCGGAAGCCGCTGTGAAGACTGCTAAGCACCACTTTTATCTGTTGGCCCTTCCATTTTGGATTTCGAATCGCTGCGCACGCTCGTCTGCCACATCACGGCAATTATTAATTCTCGACCATTACTTCCACTTTCAGAGCATCCAGGTGATCTTGAAGTCTTGACGCCCGCACACTTCCTGGGTACAGCGAAATCTTCATCATACAATGAGCCCGATCTAAGGCAGCTTAACTTCAATCGGCTTAACTATTTTCAGTACGTCACATATCTCCAACAAGTATTCTGGGCCCGTTGGCGTAAAAAATGGCGCACTCCGCAGCCTGGACTCTCCATTAACGATGTTGTCCTTGTAAAGGATGAGAATCTACCGTTCGCTGAAGTGGCCACTAGCTAGAGTGCAAGAGCTGATCTCTGGATCTGTTGGGGTATCCAATGTTGCTGTGCTTCAAACTGCGAGTGGAGTCATAGCAGAGCTGTACGAAAGCTGTGTTTGCTGCCCAAACAGGATGATGTTGAAAGCCCTTGCCTTCCAACGGGGGGAGAATGTTTGGTCAAGTAACAGCAGAGACAACACCGACGGCTGCAGCCAACAGCAGAAGATAACAAGCATAATTACAGCCCAAAAGAAAATAGTTCTTACGCGCTCTTTGTAAGCTGCTGCCCACTCTCTTCGTTGGCCCGTTGCTGTCTGAATTGCTTTGCTTTGCATTGATTCCCGCTGCCCTTCGCTCTAAGCGGCGATCGTCTTATTGGAGTTTCGTTGTCATAGTTTAGTTTTTCGTTTGATCGCAACCTAGGCACAACTAATTCGAGTTGGCTGCCAAGCAACAATATAAAACTTATAAATTCTAATAAGTGCCCTGCGCGGCAAAATAAATACATTTTAAAACAAATCTAAGTGTTTGAATTTCGCTACACTCAAGCAGTATGAATAAATTAGTTGCAAAAAAGCTTGCAACTACACACTGGGCTTAACCCATATATGACAGTATTGCCGAAATGTTTTTTGATTAAGTTTCCTAAAATCAATTGCTAAACGTTTCTTTTTGTGGCCAAGCTCGTCCACACCTTTTTTGTCAACAACCCAGATAGGATTTGACCTTCAATAAATATTGTTGTGTGACCGTGTAATGATTTTACTTGGAATAGTTTTTCGACAAGCGCAAAGTGTAGCAGCCCTACAATCGGTCCCCCGTGTCAATGAGGAGTTTGTCCTGCTACTGTTCTTGTGATTTAGGAAAGCAGGAACGCACCTCTAAAAAATTACAAGTTTTCACGTCGGAAAATAAGTCTTCTGCTCCCGTGGCTTCGGCCCGGGCTACAGTTTCGTAACACTTGTCTCCTCTTAACCCTAGGTTGTATGATAGATTTTCTGCATCGATTGCCCTGATGCTGGTTTTCTAGAAGATTGTGTCGGCTTTCTGTAGCGCGTCGTTGTTATTATTTTTCTGGTTAAACCAGCGTTGTTTCGAGCTACCCGTTTGTTGTAGTTGGTTGTTGGCCGGATTGTTGGCTGAATTGTTATTATTAGCTTAGCTTTTACTAAAGTGTAGGTTTTTGCCATGATAATTAGGATTATCACTAGATTGTTGGCGGCCATTCTTGGGCCGTTGGATCCCAGGTTTTTGAGTTTTTTCTCATTGTATTTGGCATAATTTGCCGCGAACGCATAACGACCATTCCTCACTTCTGGGTCACCGGTTTTTTGTTGTTTTTAGTCGCTCAACGCAGTGTGTTGGGGTTTTATTTTTATACCCTGAACTCTTTGAAAATGGATAAAAGGGGTCAAATGTATGTAACAGGCAGAAGGAAGCATCTCCGACCCCATAAAGTATATATATTCTTGATCAGCATCAATAGCTGAGTCGATCTAGCCATGTCTGTCTGTCTGTCCGTCTGTCTATGTATCCACGCAAGGATCTCAGAACCTATAAGAGCAGATACCTGAAATTTTAGCTATAGGTCCTCCTAGTGCCCGCGCAGATCGAGTTTGCTAGCGATATTCGATAACCTGTCCCGTTTCTAATTAATCGATATAAATAGTTTCTTTATTCATGCTTTGAATTCTATCAACAGCATTGCAATTTCGATTGTATTGTTTTCTGTGCTGCTATTTGAATTCTTTTTTTTCTCAATATGACTTAATTATTGGCGTGGCTGTTGAGTAGAGGCGGCGGCAATTGGTGCGGTCAGTTACGATTTCGCACCCTGCCAAGGGAACTTTATTTTTTGTAGAACCTCTTACTTGTTTTTATTTCGTGATAGATGGAGTGGTTATAAAAGAAAATTTTGTCGCGGCGGCAACCGTTTATTTCTTATTGTTATATTTATTTTTTTGGTTTTACACAATTTGGAACACTCGCGGCGTTGGCCTCTATAATTGCGGAATTCCCAAACTGTTGGGTGCCAATTAAAATAGAATCGTTTGCTGATTATTACTGTTTATTCGACAATCCGTCTGGATTGGTTCGTGGGTCTGAAGAAACTAAAAGTTTTGGTAGCGGCATGGGGAAATCGCTGACTCTGCACCTCGTGCCGTTCTTCGGCCACTCAGCGCGTGCATGTGCGGGATCAAATTTCTTTGGGCTGGCCGTTGGCCGGCCGGTACTGCAGTGTCAGCGTCTTCTGCAAGATCGCAACAGTGTTGCTACGGCATAAGGTTACCCAATCGGACAAGCTGGTTATAACTTATATTTATAATATATATTTTTATACCCAGATGTCCTGTAATCCTAGTCTAGAAATGACAATGTGCTCAAGCCACCGCCAAAAGAACGACCAAGCCACAATATATACAAAAGGTATTTTACAAAATCCGCCCATATAAGTACATTGCGTTCCCGTTTTGTTGTATGAAGTTCGTCTTTATAAGGTGCTCGCAACGAAATCAATCAGGCTTCCACAGAGCAAGTCTGCAGCAATCCTTCCCCCACTGACACACTCTTCAACTTTAATGCCTACGCTTAAGTTAGTTATTTTCAATTTTTATAGCGAATAGTTTGTATTGGCAATCACTTATAGTCGTTATAAAGTTAATGTATTGGATATAATCAGAATAAGCGAGTATATATCTCAAAGCTGCGAACAAAGTCGTGCTGCACACAGAAACAGAGAGACTTTCAAAATAAAATAAATAAATAAATAAAATAAAATAAAAAACGAAAAATTGGAACAGCGTTTGAACCACTGTATGCGCAAGTCGATTGATACCAACTGTACAATTTTGCAGGCATTGGTGTTGCCATTAAACTATTTTATGATACCCTGTAATCGCTCTTTCATATATGAGTGCTTATGTCTGTCTAGCTGCTTATCTGTCTATCTTTCTGTCTGTCTGCTGTCGGTCTATCAATATTCCAGTCTGTCTGTCTGTCTATCTGTCTATCTGTCTGTCTGACTGTCTGGCTGTCCCTCTTGCTGTTTGTCTGTCTGCCTGTCTTTTTTTCTGCATGTCTGTCTATCAGTCTATCTTTCTGTCTGTCTGTCTGCCTGTCTCTCTGTCTGTCTACCTGTCTGCTTGTCATCCTCTCTGCCTCTCTGTCTGTATGCCTGATTCTCTGTCTGCCTGTGTGCCTATATGTCTACGAGTTTGTTGTTCTGCGTGTGTGTCTTCATGTCTGTCTGCCTATCTCCGTGCCTTTTTGTCCGTTTGTCTGCCTTCCTATCTTCTTTATAAGCCTGTCTGTCTTTTTGTCTCTAAGACTACCTGTGTGTCTGTCTCTCTGCATTTCTGTAGATATGCCTGTCTGTCTACCTATCTATCTGTCTGCTGTTCTGTCTGTCTGCCTGTCTATCTGTCTGCCTGTCTCTATGTCTGCTTGTCTGTCTGTCTGTATGTCTACCCATCTGTCTGCCTGTCTCTGCCTTTGGGTCTGTCTCTCTGCGATTCCGTTGTTTTTCCTATGTGTTTTCATGTCTGTCGGCCTATCCCAATGCCTGTCTGTCCTCATGTCTGTCTACCTGTCTGCTTGTCATCCTTCCTGCCTGTCTACCTGTCTCTGTGTCTGCCTGTGTATCTATATGTCTGCGAGTCTATTGGTTTACCTGTGCGGCTTCATGTCTGTCTGCCTATCTCCGTGCCTGTCTGTCTGTTTGCCAGTTTCATGCCGTCTGTCTATCTGTCTGTTTGCCTGTCTTTGTATATGCGTCTGTCTGTCTGAAGGTCTGTCTGCTGTGTTTCTGTTTGTGACTATGTGACTCTGTCTGTCTGTCTTCGAGTCTATAAGTCTGCCTGTCTGTCTACCTGTCTGTCTGCTTTACAATCGGTCTTCCTGTTTGTCTGCCTGCCTGACTGTCTATCTACTTACCTGTCTGTATGCCTGTCTGTTTGTCTGTCCGTCTTTCTTTTTTTCTGCCGGTCTGTCTGTCTTTCTTTCTGCCTGTATGTATATCTGTTTAAGAATCTGTAGGTCTGCTTAACTTCCTTCCGGTCTATCTGTCTATCTCCCTGCCTGTCTCTCCATCTGTCTGTCGATCTATCTTCCTGTGTCTCTGTTTCAAATAATGTCTGCCGGTATTGCCTATCTGTTTCCTGTTTTTCTGTCTATCTGCCTGTCTGTCTATCTATATGCCTGTCTGTCGGTATGTCTGCCTGTCTGCATGTCTGCCTGTCATCCTTCCTGCCTCTCTGCCTGTTTGCCTGTCTGTTCGCCTATGTGTATGCCTGTCTATTTGTCTGTCTGTCTTCCTGGATGTCTATCTCTCTATCGGTTTCCCAGTCTGTTTGCCTGTCTATCTGTCTGTCTTCCTGTCTGCCAGTCTGCATGTTTGTCCGTCTGTCTATCTATCTGTCTGCCTGTGTGTCTATCTGTCTATCTACCTGTCGTCTGTCCATCTGTCTGCCTGTCTTTCTGACTGCACGTCTGTCTATCTGTCTGCCTTTCTGTCCGTACTTCTGTCTGTCTCTCTGTCTGTCTACCTGTCTGGTTGTCATCCTCTTTGCATCTCTGCCTCTTTGTCTATCTGTTTCTCTGTCTGCCTGTGTGTCTTCTGTCTGCGAGTCTGTTGTTTTTCCTGTGTGCTTTCATGTCTGTCTGCCTATCTCAATGCCTGTCTGTCTGTCTTACCATATGTCTGTCTACCTGTCTGTCGGCCAGCCTGTGTGTCTATCTGTCAGCGAGTCTATTGGTCTGCCTGTGGGTCTTCATGTTTGTCTGCCTATCTCTGTGGCTGTCTGTCTGTTTGTCAGCTTTCATGCATGTCTGTCTGTCTTCCTGTCTGTCACTCCCTGTCTGTCTGTCTGCCTTTGTGTTGTCAGCCTGACTGTCTGTCTGTCTGTCTGCCTTTCTGTTTTCAGCTTGTCTGTCTGTCAGTCTAACTCTGTGTATTCTTGTGTCTTCCTTTCATCATGTCTTCCTGTCTGCATGTCTGTCTGTGAGTCTGTAGGTCTGCCTGCCAGTCTGTCTGCCTGAATGTCTCCCTGTCTGCTATCTGGCTGTCTGTCTGTATGCCTGTCCGTTTGTCTACCAGTCTGTCTGCCTATCCATCCGACTGTCTGTGTGCTTGTCTGTCTATCTGCTTGTCTGTCTGTCTGACTGTCTGCCTGTCACTCTGTCTGCCTGTCAGTCTGTCGGTCTGCATGTTTGTCCGTCTGTCTATCTCTCTGTCTGCCTGTGTATCTGCCTGTTTTCCTATCTGTTTGTCTGGCGTTCTGCCGGTTTGCCTGCCTTCCAACCGGTCATTGTGACTACCTGCCTGTCAGTCTGTGTGGCTGTCTGTCTGTCTGTCTTTGTAGGTATTCCTGTTACTCTGCCTGCATGTCTGTCTGGCTATCTGTATGTCTGCCTGTCTGTCTGTCTGCCTTTCTGCAGTCTGTCTGTCAGCCTCTGTATTTTCCTGTGGGCCTGTCTGTCTGCGAGTCTCTATGTCTGCTTGTTTGTCTATCTTTGCATTTTCTTGTGTGGATGCCTGTTTATGAGTTTGTAGGTCTGCCTGTCTGTCTGAATAATTTTCTCTCTGTCATCCTGTCTGTCTTCCTTTCATCCTGTTTTCCTGTCAGCGTGTCTGTCTGTCTCTTTCTCTGCCTGAGTGTCTGTCGTTGAGTCTGTAGGTCTGCCTGTCAGTCTGTCTCCCTGTCTACATATCTGTCTATCTGACTGTCTGCCTGTTTGTTTGTGTTCCAGTCTGTCTGCCTGTCTGACTGTCTACCTATCTGTCTCTCTGTATATCTTTCTGTATGTCTGTCTGTCTGCTATCCGTCTGTCAATAAACCAATCTGTCTGTCTGCCTGTCTGTCTACCAGTATGTCTATCTGTCTGCCCCTCTTGCTGTTTGTCTGTCTGTCTACCTGTCTGTCTGGACAATGTGCTCAAGCCACCGCCAAAAGAGCGACCAAGCCACAATATATACAAAAGGTATTTTACAAAATCCGCCCATATAAGTACATTGCGTTCCCGTTTTGTTGTATGAAGTTCGTCTTTATAAGGTGCTCGCAACGAAATCAATCAGGCTTCCACAGAGCAAGTCTGCAGCAATCCTTCCCCCACTGACACACTCTTCAACTTTAATGCCTACGCTTAAGTTAGTTATTTTCAATTTTTGTAGCGAATAGTTTGTATTGGCAATCACTTATAGTCGTTATAAAGTTAATGTATTGGATATAATCAGAATAAGCGAGTATATATCTCAAAGCTGCGAACAAAGTCGTGCTGCACACAGAAACAGAGAGACTTTCAAAATAAAATAAATAAATAAATAAAATAAAATAAAAAACGAAAAATTGGAACAGCGTTTGAACCACTGTATGCGCAAGTCGATTGATACCAACTGTACAATTTTGCAGGCATTGGTGTTGCCATTAAACTATTTTATGATACCCTGTAATCGCTCTTTCATATATGAGTGCTTATGCCTGTCTAGCTGCTTGTCTGTCTATCTTTCTGTCTGTCTGCTGTCGGTCTATCAATATTCCAGTCTGTCTGTCTGTCTATCTGTCTGTCTGACTGTCTGGCTGACCCTCTTGCTGTTTATCTGTCTGCCTGTCTTTTTTTCTGCATGTCTGTCTATCAGTCTATCTTTCTGTCTGTCTGTCTGCCTGTCTCTCTGTCTGTCTACCTGTCTGCTTGTCATCCTCTCTGCCTCTCTGTCTGTATGCCTGATTCTCTGTCTGCCTGTGTGCCTATCTGTCTACGAGTTTGTTGTTCTGCGTGTGTGTCTTCATGTCTGTCTGCCTATCCCAATGCCTGTCTGTCCTCATGTCTGTCTACCTGTCTGCTTGTCATCCTCTTTGCATCTCTGCCTCTTTGTCTACCTGTTTCTCTGTCTGCCTGCGTGTCTTCTGTCTGCGAGTCTGTTGTTTTTCCTGTGTGCTTTCAGGTCTGTCTGCCTATCTCAATGTCTGTCTGTCTGTCTTACCATATGTCTGTCTACCTGTATGTCGGCCTGCCTGTGTGTCTATCTGTCAGCGAGTCTATTGGTCTGCCTGTGGGGCTTCATGTTTGTCTGCCTATCTCTGTGCCTGTCTGTCTGTTTGTCAGCTTTCATGCATGTCTGTCTGTCTTCCTGTCTGTCACTCCCTGTCAGCATGTCTGTCTGTCTGCCTTTGTGTTTTCAGCCTGTCTGTCTGTCTGTCTGTCTGCCTTTCTGTTGTCAGCTTGTCTGTCTGTCAGTCTAACTCTGTGTATTCTTGTGTCTTCCTTTCATCATGTATTCCTGTCTGCATATCTGTGAGTCTGTAGGTCTGCCTGCCAGTCTGTCTGCCTGACTGTCTCCCTGTCTGCTATCTGGCTGTCTGTCTGTATGCCTGTCCGTTTGTCTACCAGTCTGTCTGCCTATCCATCCGACTGTCTGTTTGCTTGTCTGTCTGTCTGTCTGTCTGCTTGTCTTTGTAGGTATTCCTGTTACTCTGCCTGCATGTCTTTCTGGCTATCTGTATGTCTGCCTGTCTGTCTGTCTGCCTTTCTGCAGTCTGTCTGTCAGCCTCTGTATTTTCCTGTGGGCCTGTCTGTCTGCGAGTCTCTATGTCTGCTTGTTTGTCTATCTTTGCGTTTTCTTGTGTGGATGCCTGTTTATGAGTCTGTAGGTCTGCCTGTCTGTCTGAATAATTATCTCTCTGCCATCCTGTCTGTCTTCCTTTCATCCTGTTTTCCTGTCTGCGTGTCTGTCTGTCTCTTTCTCTGCCGGAGTGTCTGTCTGTGAGTCTGTAGGTCTGCCTGTCAGTCTGTCTCCCTGTCTACATATCTGTCTATCTGACTGTCTGCCTGTATGCCTGTTTGTTTGTGTTCCAGTCTGTCTGCCTGTCTGACTGTCTACCTATCTGTCTCTCTGTATATCTTTCTGTATGTCTGTCTGTCTGCTATCCGTCTGTCAATAAACCAATCTGTCTGTCTGCCTGTCTGTCTACCAGTATGTCTATCTGTCTGCCCCTCTTGCTGTTTGTCTGTCTGTCTACCTGTCTGTCTGGACAATGTGCTCAAGCCACCGCCAAAAGAACGACCAAGCCACAATATATACAAAAGGTATTTTACAAAATCCACCCATATAAGTACATTGCGTTCCCGTTTTGTTGTATGAAGTTCGTCTTTATAAGGTGCTCGCAACGAAATCAATCAGGCTTCCACAGAGCAAGTCTGCAGCAATCCTTCCCCCACTGACACACTCTTCAACTTTAATGCCTACGCTTAAGTTAGTTAATAATGCAGTTTTCTATTTTTTATAGCGAATAGTTTGTATTGGCAATCACTTTTAGTCGTTATAAAGTTACTGTATTGGATATAAACAGAATAAGCGAGTATATATCTTAAAGCTGCGAACAAAGTCGTGCTGCACACAGAAACAGAAAGACTTTCAAAATAAAATAAATAAATAAATAAAATAAAATAAAAATCGAAAAATTGCAACAGCGTTCGAACCACTCTATGCGCAAGTCGATTGATACCAACTGTACAATTTTGCAGGCATTGGTGTTGCCATTAAACTATTTTATGATACCCTGTAATCGCTCTTTCATATATGAGTGCTTATGTCTGTCTAGCTGCTTGTCTGTCTATCTTTCTGTCTGTCTGCTGTCGGTCTATCAATATTCCAGTCTGTCTGTCTGTCTATCTGTCTGTCTGACTGTCTGGTTGTCCCTCTTGCTGTCTGTCTGTCTGCCTGTCTTTTTTTCTGCATGTCTGTCTATCAGTCTATCTTTCTGTCTGTCTGTCTGCCTGTCTCTCTGTCTGTCTACCTGTCTGCTTGTCATCCTCTCTGCCTCTCTGTCTGTATGCCTGATTCTCTGTCTGCCTGTGTGCCTATCTGTCTACGAGTTTGTTGTTCTGCGTGTGTGTCTTCATGTCTGTCTGCCTATCTCTGTGCCTTTTTGTCTGTTTGTCTGCCTTCCTATCTTCTTTATAAGCCTGTCTGTCTTTTTGTCTCTATGACTACCTGTGTGTCTGTCTCTCTGCATGTCTGTAGATCTGCCTGTCTGTCTACCTATCTATCTGTCTGCTGTTCTGTCTGTCTGCCTGTCTATCTGTCTGCCTGTCTCTATGTCTGCTTGTCTGTCTGTCTGTGTTTACCCGTCTGTCTGCCTGTCTGTCTGTCTAACAGTCTCTGCCTTTGGCTCTTTCTCTCTGCGATTCCGTTGTTTTTCCTATGTGTTTTCATGTCTGTCGGCCTATCCCAATGCCTGTCTGTCCCCATGTCTGTCTACCTGTCTGCTTGTCATCCTTCCTGCCTGTCTACCTGTCTCTGTGTCTGCCTGTGTATATATCTGTCTGCGAGTCTATTGGTCTACTTGTGCGGCTTCATGTCTGTCTGCCTATCTCCGTGCCTGTCTGTCTATTTGCCAGTTTCATGCCGTCTGTCTGTCTGTCTGTCTGTCTGTTTGCCTGTCTTTGTATATGCGTCTGTCTGTCTGAAGGTCTGTCTGCTGTGTTTCTGTTCGTGACTATGTGACTCTGTCTGTCTGTCTTCGAGTCTATAAGTCTGCCTGTCTGTCTACCTGTCTGTCTGCTTTACAATCGGTCTTCCTGCCTGTCTGTATGCCTGTCTGTTTGTCTGTCCGTCTTTCTTTTTTCTGCCGGTCTGTCTGTCTTTCTTTCTGCCTGTATGTATATCTGTTTAAGAATCTGTAGGTCTGCTTAACTTCCTTCCTGTCTATCTGTCTATCTCCCTGCCTGTCTCTCCATCTGTCTGTCGATCTATCTTCCTGTGTCTCTGTTTGAAATAATGTCTGCCGGTATGCCTATCTGTCTGCTGTTTTTCTGTCTATCTGCCTGTCTGTCTATCTATATGCCTGTCTGTCGGTTTGTCTGCCTGTCTGCATGTCTGCATGTCATCCTTCCTGCCTCTCTGCCTGTTTGCCTGTCTGTTCGCCTATGTGTATGCCTGTCTATTTGTCTGTCTGTCTTCCTGGATGTCTACCTCTCTATCGGTTTCCCAGTCTGTTTGCCTGTCTATCTGTCTGTCTTCCTGTCTGCCAGTCTGCATGTTTGTCCGTCTGTCTATCTATCTGTCTGCCTGTGTGTCTATCTGTCTATCTACCTGTCGTCTGTCCATCTGTCTGCCTGTCTTTCTGACTGCACGTCTGTCTATCTGTCTGCCTTTCTGTCCGTACTTCTGTCTGTCTCTCTGTCTGTCTACCTGTCTGGTTGTCATCCTCTTTGCATCTGTGCCTCTTTGTCTACCTGTTTCTCTGTCTGCCTGTGTGTCTTCTGTCTGCGAGTCTGTTGTTTTTCCTGTGTGCTTTCATGTCTGTCTGCCTATCTCAATGCCTGTCTGTCTGTTTGTCAGCTTTCATGCATGTCTGTCTGTCTTCCTGTCTGTCACTCCCTGTCAGCATGTCTGTCTGTCTGCCTTTGTGTTTTCAGCATGTCTGTCTGTCTGTCTGTCTGCCTTTCTGTTGTCAGCTGTCTGTCAGTCTGTCTGTCAGTCTAACTCTGTGTATTCTTGTGTCTTCCTTTCATCATGTCTTCCTGTCTGCATGTCTGTCTGTGAGTCTGTAGGTCTGCCTGCCAGTCTGTCTGCCTGACTGTCTCGCTGTTTGCTATCTGGCTGTCTGTCTGTATGCCTGTCCGTTTGTCTACCAGTCTGTATGCCTATCCATCTGACTGTCTGTGTGCTTGTCTGTCTGTCTGTCTATCTGCTTGTCTGAATGTCTGCCTGTCACTCTGTCTGCCTGTCAGTCTGTCGGTCTGCATGTTTGTCCGTCTGTCTATCTCTCTGTCTGCCTGTGTATCTGCCTGTTTTCCTATCTGTTTGTCTGGCGTTCTGCCGGTTTGCCTGCCTTCCAACCGGTCATTGTGTCTACCTGCCTGTCAGTCTGTATGGCTGTCTGTCTGTCTGTACGTCTGCCTGTCTGTCTTTGTAGGTATTCCTGTTACTCTGTCTGCATGTCTGTCTGGCTATCTGTATGTCTGCCTGTCTGTCTGTCTGCCTTTCTGCAGTCTGTCTGTCAGCCTCTGTATTTTCCTGTGGGCCTGTCTGTCTGCGAGTCTCTATGTCTGCTTGTTTGTCTATCTTTGCGTTTTCTTGTGTGGATGCCTGTTTATGAGTTTGTAGGTCTGCCTGTCTGTCTGAATAATTTTCTCTCTGTCATCCTGTCTGTCTTCCTTTCATCCTGTTTTCCTGTCAGCGTGTCTGTCTGTCTCTTTCTCTGCCTGAGTGTCTGTCGTTGAGTCTGTAGGTCTGCCTGTCAGTCTGTCTCCCTGTCTGCATATCTGTCTATCTGACTGTCTGCCTGTATTCCTGTTTGTTTGTGTTCCAGTCTGTCTGCCTGTCTGAATGTCTTATCTGTCTCTCTGTATATCTTTCTGTATGTCTGTCTGTCTGCTATCCGTCTGTCAATAAACCAATCTGTCTGTCTGCCTGTCTGTCTACCAGTATGTCTACCTGTCTGCCCCTCTTGCTGTTTGTCTGTCTGTCTTCCTGTCTGTCTGCCTATCTATCTATCTTTCTCTATGCCTTTGTGTCTGCCTTTCTGCGAGTCTGTTGGTCTCACTGTGTGTCTTCATGTCTGTCTGCCTGTCTTCATGCCTGTCAGTCCGCTTTTCAATATTTCTTATAAGCCAGTCTGTGTATCTGTCTCTCCGTCAGTCCGTCAGGGGGTCTGTTAGTCTGTCTGCCTGACTTCCCTTCTGTCTGCCTGTCTAGCTGTCTGTATCCCTGTCTGTCTACCTGTCTGCTTGTCATCGTCTCTGCCTCTCTATCTGTCTGCCTGTCTTTCTGTCTGCCTGTGTGTCTGTTGCTGTTGCCGAGTCTGGTTGTCTGTCTGTATGTCTTTATGTCTGTCTGCTTATCTCCATGTCTGTCTGCCTTTCTATCTTTCTTATAATCCAGTCTGTGAGCCTGTCTGTCTGTCTGCCCGTGCGTCTGTCTGTCTGCGAGTCTGTAGGTGTTCTTGCCTGTGTACCTGTCGGTCTGTCTTTCTGTCTGCATTTCTTTCTGTCCTCCTGTCTATCTGTCTTCCTGTCTGTCTGTCTTCCTGTCTGCCTGTGTGTTAGTCTGTTTGCTTGTCGGTCTGTCTATCTGTTTTTCTGTCTGTCTGTCTGCCAGTCGGCCTGTATGTCTATCTATATGCCTGTCTGTCAATCTGCCAGTCTGTCTACCTGTCACTTAGAACACTCCCCACTGTCTCTTTAAAGGTGACGAGCAATTAGACGCGATCAAATGTCTGCCAGAATTTGTAGGTTGACAAGAAACCTACGTTTCTTGCCGTCAGGCAGAGACATAATATCTTCAATCCCTTTAATGGCGGCTCAAATCTAACCACAAGTTGAGTCATACACACTTGATGGCTTACCGCTCAAACGTTCCAACAGTACCGGTAATGAAGTTAATGATCTAGGTAGACACCTGGAACCAAGACTGGTTCTTGATCCAAAATCAATAAGGTCAGAACTGTCTTGGCTTTCGTTTAGCGATGGTTCAATGATTTCGAGGATCCATACACGACAAAGACCCTTTTTATATCTCATTAAGGAACTATTCTTGAGTTTGCCTGATGTGTCAGGTCACCGAAATATTTGATTCATTAAGATCGAATCTAATCTGTTCAGAAACCATCGTAGCCCGCGTTCAGAACGACTTGTAACAAGATTTTCAGCAACAAAGTTCTGGCATTGCAGAAACCTGGTGACAGACATTTTCGATAAAAGCGAAATGTCAGAAATAGTCACAACAGAGCACAATCATGCGCACAGGGCTGCTCAGGAAAATGTCAAGCAAATAATAGAAGACTATTACTTTCCAAAAATGACCTGGTTAGCAAACGAAATGGAGTTTAACTGTAAGGTTTGCGAAAAGGCAAAATACGACAGGCACCCAAGAAGACAGGAATTAAGCGAGACACTAATTCCGTCGTATAGCGGAGAAATTTTATATGTCGACATATAATTGACGTATAAGGAATTCTTCTTTACTTGATTAGACAAGTGCTCCAAGTTCGCAGTGGTCCAACCGATAGCGTCCCGCACTATCGAGCACGTAAAAATCGTATTGATTCACCTAATAACCATCATCTCTCATTGCAAGTCAATATACTGCGACCACGAACCGTCACTGAATTTAGAGACCATGAAAACAATGTTGTTAAACTAATTTGATGTTTCCATCAGCAAAAGAAATAGAGTGCACAAAGCTCAGATGGTCCAACGAAATAGAGTCAATCAGAACAGAACAAGACTAATAAAATACTCGGAAATAAGTTGACTCCTTTATGCATCGAAGCAAGGGTAGAAGCTGATTTGGGGACTTCAGTCCTGAGTGTTCCACAAGGACAACAGATTAAAGTAACTAAGGCCCAACATACAGAGTCAAATAATAGTCCGATACAAACATATTCACAGACACAAAAGCAAATAAAACGGTTGACAGACTGTGTAAACAAAATTTTGAAATAGGAAGAAACAGCAAGGAATCGAATGCTGATTACCGAGATCCAAAAATTATTGCTCACTATCACTCTTGCCAAATCAGATTTAATATACCCGGTCATATTGGACCAGGAAGATTTAAAATCCGTTTTGGTTGATCAGTCCATAGAAACCGCTGTCTCTAGCATTATACAAGTAGCTACTATCTAGGTTTTACAATCCAACGATGTAAACACTTTATAATTACGTACCCTAAGATCAGATTTTCCTGCAAGAGAGTCACCATCCTTCCAGTAGCGCACAACGGCAGAATGCTGCAGCTACTTAACAACATCGTGGCCGAGTTCGAATCTGAGGTAGTCGCGGTCACAAACTGCAGGCCAACAACTACTGCAACCTTCTGTGAGCTAGCGGCCGATTAGTCATGCGCCCAAGATTTACATGCATGCATCCACCTGGACCCGATCACGATGGTCGACGATGATATCGTAACAATAAACAACCGCCCGGCGAAGGTTGGCACTGACAATGGCCCAGAGATGGATGTAGTCGGTACCCATCGTGACCTTCGACCGCATCGCCTTCATAAATAGTAGTAAGTTCGTAAACAGAGACAACAAACCAAGCCGAGTCCCGGGAATAGTGGCGTCTCCCCTATTAAACATAATCGGCCACGACGAACTTTAGAGGCTACCATTCCTGCAACATCTGAACACCAAGAACCTGGATCTTATAAGGGAGCTCAAGGCTGACGCATCAATGAAGTCCGTATCGATAGGGATACTTTTCCTAGCACTAATAATCAGTGCTATCGTCAGCGGTCTTTTCCTCCTCAAACGATATTTAAGAAGGAGACAAAAGAAGCGCAAGATCAGTGAACTGGTGGCAATTAGATTGGCAAGCCCGAGCACGGACATGTCTCGAAGGGGGGAGCAGTTAACAGCTGACCGCATCCGCGGTGTCAACGTCCACACAACGGTAGCATTTAAGACGTAAACAACAGTCAGTAAGCAGTGCGCTTACGGTAACCTGCACGAGACGCAAGCTCAGCGTTATCACTACCGACTCCAACAGCGCTTCCGGTATTTATATTCTTAAGAACACTTTAGAATTTAGTCGTGCCCAATAAACATCTTAAATTGAATCGCTTATCGTCTTATTGCTGTGCCCGTCGGCCAACACCTACACTAAAAAGAAATCGGTCGTTAAATCACTTCCGTTTTCTCTACCGAACTTTCAGGCTATACATTTTCCCCCACCGGGTCTGTGATTTCCCATCACTATCTGTTTATTCTATCGTCTTAGCACACTATATTTTTCCTTTTTTCCTATTTATTGTATTTTCTTAAATAATATAGCAAATTAAAATAATTTTTAATTTTACTTAAGAACACTATTTTCTCTACTTGCACCGGTCTTCTTAGCTGTAGGCTATAATAGCGCCACTGTGTATGTGGCTTAGCTAAGACCGCGCGAACTGCGCTGCCAGCGACGCCGGCAGCGGAGCTGAGAGAGAGTACACTTAGTGCACTTATGTATTGTCGTGCGCAGCCGGCTAGCGTGGGAACGCTGACGCTGCGTTGTTGCCTACACACATATGTATATGTATGTGTGGTCATATAACATTTTACATATTACAAAGTGTTACAGTGTGACAGTTTGATATATTTTGAATACAGTGTGTACTCTATATGTACGCATATCACATCTCCCTCCTTTTGAAAAATAACGTAATATTATGAAGTTATTTTATATATTATATATTTAAATGTGTATATATTTAGAATTAAAAATTTTTTTTCGTTTTGCGAATATACATATATTTGCATGTAATAATATTTAAAAGGGTTTTCCATTTTTTTTTTGTTTTTGTATGTTTTTTTTTTTGATATTTGAATAAAAGAACTTTCTTAAAATTAATAAATGTTTTATGTTGGTTATATAGTATAGAATATATATATACATTTTTTTTTAATATTTTTTTTTGTGTTTGCATGGCCATACTACAAAATGATTATGTATTAAAAATTTTTAACCTCTCCTTATGTACTTTTTGTTTTTTATTTTTAGTATCTGATATTACTATATTATCTCTATCCTCTATACCAGTGACCTTATATGGTCCAATATAATTAAAATCTAGCTTATGACCTGTTTCATTTCTTGGTAAGACCTTATCTCCTATTGATATTCCTATGTCATTCACTTTTGAATCGTATAACTGTTTATTATTTCTTTTATTTTCTTCTATCATTACTCTTGCTCGTTTATATGCTACTTCTAATCTTTATTTACTTTCTTTAGCATAGTCTTCTATATTGTATAATGGACTTATATTACTTACTGAATTAAAATACGATGGCAAATTACTTTGTTTGCTGAAAACTAACTCATATGGACAGTAGTTATGTGCCATAGAGGGGGTCGTGTTGAAACAGTAAACAAAGTATTGGAGCCATACATCCCAATCAGTTTTATCAACTGATATATAAGAACGTATGTACTCGTTGAAAGTTCTATGACTTCTTTCTACTGTTCCAACTGTCTGGTTTTGGTGTGCTGTAGACGTTAAATTGTCTATCTTTAAGTATTTGCACAGGTCATTAATAATAGAATTTTTATATTCAGTTCCCATGTCCGAAATGAACGTCTTGATCGGACCAAACTTCAGTATAAAAGATTCAAATATTGCTTGTGCAACTGTATTAGCGGACTTATTTGGTACTGGAATAGCTACAAGATATTTTGACAAATCGCATATCATTGTAATTGCATATTCGTTTCC
Organism: Drosophila lacicola; assembly: GCA_035045355.1. NCBI lineage: Eukaryota > Metazoa > Arthropoda > Insecta > Diptera > Drosophilidae > Drosophila > Drosophila lacicola. The sequence goes on from JAWNPB010000205.1 coordinate 17,663, forward strand.
ATTTTCAGATTTTGGTAGTGGACCTATAGTGTCCACTATCACTCTGTCGAACGCATTTATCGGCTTTTCTGTAATGGTCAGAGGTGTTTTTGTATGTATCGTTGTTTTCCACTTTTGGCATTTAGGACATCTACGTATGTGCTTGGTTATATGACGTGTCATATTTTTCCAGTAGTAGTGTCTTTTTCCTTTAGCTAGCGTTTTTGAAATGCCAGGATGACCTCCTTGTATTGGATCGTCATGATATGTAAACAGTATCGCTTCTTGATCTTTTTCATTATTTATTGTGGTCACCGGCTTGAGTAGCGCTACTCGTAATGCTTTTAATGTTTTCTGGCCCATATTTTTGAAAGATTCAATTGAAATTAATTCAAATATCTTTTCGCTCGGTGCCAGTTTGAGTTGGCTGATTTCATGTATACCGGCTTCTTTTTCAAGCCTTTGAAAAAACTGACCTAAGTCAAATGCTCCATTGGTGTACAGATCGCTAACATCAATTCTTGCTATAATTTTTCTTCATATATTATTTAATATAGCAAGGCCACTACTTTTCGTACTTCGTCATTACAAATTACTTCATATACGTTGGGCTTAGAAGCGTTGTCAAGAGTTTGCATAGGCAAATCTACTTGATCTTTTCCTGCGCAGGATTTTTTCTGTTTACTTTGGTGCCTGGTAGTGACTTTCAGGACTTTAAGTTGTAGGGCCTGATAGGCCTGATAGGCCTCCCTGGTTCTCAAAGGAACTGTTGAGGTTAAAAAACGTGAAGTCGAGGTGTTATAAAAAGTTTAAGAAATCGGGAAATCACTCTGATTTCTCCCGCTATGCAGTTGCCCGATCAAATTTTTCCACCCAAAATTCCATTTGCTATAAGAATTACCTTCGGCGTTGTCGCCTTCAATTTTCACATAATCCTAAGCAATTTTTTAACTTTGTCAATTCTAAACGAAAGACATCTACTTTGCCTTCTTCGGTTAAGTTTGCAGATGAGAGCGCGAACACTGATCCAGGCATAGCCGATCTGTTCGCAAACTTTTTTCAAACTACCTACTCCTCCTCTAGGTATAATAAAAATCAGCCTTATCCTTATCGGTTACAGAGGTCAAACTGCATCTTTAATCCCATTATTACCGAAAGTTCGCTTCTTAGCGACCTTAACACTATCAAGCCGGTTTACTCACCGGGCCCTGATGGTGTTCCTGCTTGCGTGCTTAGATACTGCGCTGCAGCATTATGTAAACCTGTTTTAAAACTTTTTGAATTGTCCGTAAACACTTCATCTTTTCCGACCATCTGGAAGGAATCATATATTATCCCTCTCCATAAGAAAGGGAGTAAGTCCGATGTCGGAAACTATAGAGGTATTTCCAAATTATCCGCTATACCTAAAGCTTTTGAGAGAATTATAACATCTCAACTGCAGCATTTATGTAGTTCTATTATTTCACCTTCCCAGCATGGGTTCGTGAAGCGCAGATCTACAACCACTAACCTTCTTGAGTTTACTTCGTTTGTAATTGATGGGTTTAAGAAAAGAAAGCAGACTGACGTCATCTATACTGATTTCAGTAAGGCTTTCGACTCTGTCAACCATTCCTTGCTGATTCATAAATTAAGCCTTCTCGGCTTCCCAGTCAATCTTTTGAACTGGATTTCAGAGTATTTGCTTGACAGAACCCAAAAGGTTCTTTTCAGAAATTCATTCTCTAAACGTATTCTGGTGACTTCCGGTGTTCCTCAAGGTAGTCATCTTGGCCCGCTACTCTTTACTCTTTTCATCAATGACCTTCCCTCGATACTGTCTCACTCTCGAGTATTAATGTATGCTGATGATGTAAAATTATGCCTTGCATATAAGGATATGGCATCATGTTATCTCTCACAAGCGGACATTGATGCGTTTCAGGCTTGGTGTCTAGCCAACCTGTTAAACTTAAACTGCTCTAAATGTAAGGTAATGACCTTCTATAGAAGCCCTCCTCAATTGGTTTCTTACAAACTTGACAGCATACCGCTTGAGCGTGTTAATAGTACTTCTAATGAAGTTAATGATCTAGGTGTCATCCTTGATCATAAACTTAAATTCGACTCTCATGTTAATACCGTGGTCAATAAGGCCAGAATAGTTATGGGTTTCATCAAGCGATGGTCGAAGGAGTTTGACGATCCGTACACGACAAAAACACTTTATATATCTTTGGTACGACCTATTCTTGAGTATGCCTCATGTATCTGGTCACCACAATATGCTACCCATCAGGACAGAATTGAATCCGTTCAGAAACAATTCTTGTTGTTTGCCCTTAGTGGTTTGAATTGGGATCCTCGTGTGCGGTTACCGTCATACTCCAGTAGACTTCTGTTGATTAACCTTCCTTCTTTAATTAATCGTAGAACCATGCTGGGTGTAATATTTATTCATAAATTAATTACTGGTGAAATCGACTCTTCTGTGTTGACTAGCCAATTAAATTTCTCTATCCCTACTAGACTAACACGTAATTTTGTACCTTTATCGCTTCAATTTTGCTCAACTAATTATGCCTTGCATGAACCGTTCAGGGTTCTCTGTGATGACTATAACAAGCATTACAGAGTATTCTGCTCGGAAGCTTCTCTTCCTCGTATAAAGTCTTCTATTCTAAACTATTTAGCAAGTAGATAGTCCTATCTTTATTTGTAATTGTATTTGTACACATACTCGTAGTTTGTATCGACTTTTTTTTTTAATATTTTTTTTTTCATATTTACTTTTCATTTCGTGTCGTACGTTACACGACTGCGCCCCTCGGTCGGTTGGGCGGGAGGTGGGATGCAGTACGTTGCATCGGGATTCGCGTTAAAAAAAAAAAAAAAAAAAAAAAAGTCTTTGAGTTCTTTGATGGTTATTCTTGATAACGCATCAGCTACATAGTTAATTTTACCCTTTAGATACTCTACTGTGAAATCATATTCTTCTAATTCGAGCCGCATACGTGCTAACTTTGAAGTAGGATTGACCATTGAAAACAAATATGTTAATGGTCTGTGATCTGTTCGGACTATAAACTGTTTGCCATAAATATATGGTCAAAAATGTGTAATTGCCCAGTGTATTGCTGCTAATTCTTGTTCTGTTGTACTTTTATTACTTTCTCCCTTAGTAAATGAACGTGATGCATAAGCAATTGGGAGTTGGAGCCCATTACGGTTTTGAGTTAAAACCGCTCCACAATCTTGCTTACTTGCATCAGTTGTTATGCAAAATTCTTTGCTGAAATCTGGGTATTGTAATAAAATTGGGTTTATTAGTGCCGATTTGAGATGTTCGAAGGCATGCTGGCAGTCGGCTGTCCATTCGAACTTAACATCTTTTTTACATAATCTTGTTATGTGACGAGAATAGTCGACAAAATTTTTTATATCATCATTCTCTGAAATGATTTTGGCGCTATTTTTAAAACAAAAGGTAATCGTGTAAAGCGATATGAGCCATTGCTCGTTGAAAAAGACGTTATATTTCTTGAATTTTCTTCAAGTTCAATTTGGTGAAAGCATGACATTAAGTCAAGGCATGAAAAATATTTTGCTCTACCTATTGATCTAAAATATCATCTATTCTGGGTAGTGGAAATTTATTGGACAACAGTTTTTTATTAATCTGACGATTATCAATTACTAATCGCCATTTCTTATCTTCGTATCCTGGGAGTGCTTTCTTTGGAACTAGTAAAAGTGGGCTATTGTATTCTGAAACTGATGGTTCGACAATTTTGTCGGAAATTAATTTGGCTACTTGTTTTTGAATTTCTTCTACCTGACTATGCGGGCTGCGATAGTTTTTAATATAAATTGGTTCAGTGTCCTTCAATCTCAATGTTTGTTTATAAAAATTATTTGTTGTTATTGATTCGGTTTCAAGTCCGAACACATCACTATACTTGGTGCATATTTCTATTAATTGTGGTTTAAATTGTTTTGGAAAGTTTTTATTTAATTGAGCTATTACTTTGTTTTTTTCTGTTTTCTGGAGTAGTTTGAACTACGTCGTAGTTCGAAAGTGGTTCATAGCTCAGATTTTTTATATTAATTAATTGATCTTTATTGGTTGTATTAAGAAATCGGACAAATGCATTCTTTTGTGTTGCAACTGTGTTTGCAACGTAAATACCAGGTTTAATTTCCTGATTTGTGATTAATATATTATCTTCACTTGAAGTTAGTTGAACATTTCGGACGACTTCTGATCGTGCTGGTAGAAGTATTGAATTGTTACCAGAACTGAATGTTATTGGAAAATAAATTTGGACATTTATATTGTTTGGTCTCATTATAAACCAATCTTCGGACGTTTCTAGGTCTATTTTGCAATTAAGACCTTTAATGAAATCTATGCCTATTTTCCGTCGCACGGTATAGCGAAATTTGCATCGACTATATGAAAATTGTGAGGAATTATTTATTTGTCTGCTTGTAACTCAATTGGGGCGAGGCCTTTAGATTTTATGATTCCTTGACCTATACCTTGAATGTCTATAGTGTTATTCAACTGGATGTCGTTGAAGACATCAGAATCTTCTTTTAAAATTGAGATATCTGCACCTGTATCTATTAAAAATACCAGTTTCTTTCCTGATTATACATTATAAAAAGAGACAAAAATATTGAGATTAAAGTTTAACGAATGAACTTTTATTAATTCTGTATATCTAAAGGGGGTTGTTGGTTTCCCGAATTATTTTGGGCTACCCTACCCATTGTCTCTGTTGTTATCGTTATTATGATTATAACCTCTAGATCCTCCACGGCCTCTGTTATTATTATTATTGCCACCGCGGTTGTTATTACCACCGCGGTAGTAGCCACGGCCGTATGAGTTGTTTCCATATGAGCCGGTTGCCCTTCCTCTGTAGTTACCTCGACCGCGGTTTGCGCCGCCCTGAAGGTAATTCTGGCAGAATAAAATGTTGTTAGACTGCCCAGTTGCTTCTGTGCAACTATTTACAAATTTTGGGATAGCATCATTCATGTTACTAAATGTCCCTGCCTGCATGATAAGTTTTACCTTATCTATAGAGCAGTTCTTGGTCATTGCCTTTACAGCTTGGATTGTGCTATATTTATTAGCCAATTCTGGTGTTAAACCATCGTTTATATAAGCTCCTTCTAAAGCTTTTGTTAACTGCTCAACCTCTTGGGTGTACAGGCTGGCAGTTTTGTTCTTTTGTTGCAAGTTTGGCTGACAATACTTCGACTGATTCGCCTTTTACCGTGCTTGATAATTTTGCAATGATTTGAGCGATAGTTTGCTCATTGCTTATCAAGTTTCTCTTTCATGGCCTTTTAGTTTTGTCTTAATAAGAGTGACAGCTGTTGCTGCTATAAGACTTAAAGCATCTTTGAAGCTTTGTATGTTTTCTGCCTTTCCATCAAACTCTGGTAAGAGCGATGAGGCTAGTTTGAGAAAACTTATAGCTGTTTGGACCATTGTGCTGTAAATTGGTTGTTTATTTACTTTAAAATCTGGTGGTTTAGTATCAGCTGGCAGTAAAAACAGTTTCTCGTCGAATGACGCTGAAGTGTTTAGAGAATTTGGAAGGAATATTGATATATTATGCCTTTCCAAAATTTTCTCTCAAACTGCTTAAAGCATCAACTGTCTGTGTTAAATGCAAATCTGTTAGTTTTGTTGCATTGTCACATATAAGTTGACGGCTGGTATTGTAGGAATCTACAAGAATCAATACTATGCCTTTTTGTGTTTTTGTGCAATGTATTAACGGTGAGAAATCTATGTGAAATGTTTCCATAAATAAAGTTTCTAATTCATATATGCTTACTGGGGTCGTTGAGACCAATTGTAGAATTCTTTCCTTAAAACAGGGATCTCTAACATGGACCTGTCTTACTGCTTCTATTGTGTCCATTATCGAAAATTTATATTTCCTTTGTTAATTTATATATATATTGTTTTGAGTTTTATTTTATTGTGTTATTTATTCTATTTTTATCTTATTGTATCATTTTTACATTTTCTTCGCTTTGTAGTAATGTATTTTTACATTTTGTACCTTTAGTACATTGTTATATTTTATCCAGATCATAAGCTCTGCTTAAGTATTTTGTTTTCAAACATTTGTTGTGCAGTTTGTAAATTTTATAAAACATATTTATGCACATTATAATTACTATGATTATTAACAATATTAAAAATCAGCTTTTGATCTGGAGTCTCGACCTCGACTTTATTTATAACATTAGCAGTGGAGTCCACTGTCTAAGTGTCTATTAAACCCATTTCTACAGTGTCTGTTTTACTTATACTGTTTTGAAACATTCACAAGAATTGTTCTTATTTTTTTTTGTGTTAAAAAAATGTTCCTTCTTAATTCTTGGAGTGGCCACACAATACCAAATCTATTTATTAAAATTGTTTTCTCTTTTTTTTTTTTATATATATATATAAGAGTATTGGTATTCACTTATTTTATTAAGGGGATAATCCATTTTGGGATATTTATTTTTTTTTTTTTTACAGTTTCCTACCTATTGGTACGCATAGCTTTACGGGCTATGCTTCTAATCGGTCAGAAATTAATTGCACAATTTTTCAAGTTTGATATATATTTTTTAAACTAATAATTGAATATTTGCTGCATCTGCTGCTCGTCCGCTGCATCAGTTGGGCGTCGCCGGATGTGGCACGCTGATGCTCCCTCGTTGGCGCAGGTGGCGGAGTGCCTCCCGCACTTATTTGTATGGCACAGCTTGTTGCGCTGGCGGTACCGGTACCGGTGCCGGTCTTCGCACAGGTTGTTGTTTGCAAGTATAGTTGCAATCGATGCTGTAGAGTGGTCCCTCGCAGTCTGCTGGGCACTTCTTTGCTGGTCTGGGAAGCTGTTTTTTCTGTGGCGGTGGAATTTTTTTATTATTATTTATAGTTTTTATAATTTGAGAAGACGGTGTTACTTGTGCTCGCTTTGCCTCTTCGTTGAGGAGATCTAGCTCTCTTGCTAGTTTGTTTGAAACTTTCCAAGTCGGGGGCTTATTGCTATTATATAATATAGCTTGCATATCTCAGCTTAGCGTTGTTTTATACGCAGCTGTATGCCGCCTCGATTTCTTGGTTTTTTTTTTTTTTTATTTAGTTTTGATCAACGGCCGGAGCACTGGCCGTTAATCTTCTCGCCCTATACTCATATAATGTGATGCATATGGACATTTGCGACGCACTTTGTAACTACCTTACTTACTCAGACTATTTTAGTTCCAATGCCGTTGTTGTTGAAGTTCTTGTTGTCATCGACGTAAGTTGCTGCCGTTGTTGTTGAAGTTCTTGTTGTCCTTCCTTCTACTGCCTCCAGGCAGGGATTCGTGACCATGTCACGGTCGACATGTAATGTTGATATCTTCTACTTGTATAGAATTTTAATATGTTCCACTTATAGTTTTTTTGAATTGATAGACAAAGGCACGTCAGTGCTGTTTTGCATTTTGTGTAAGAATGAATTTATTCTGAGTCAATATAAAGCTCTTAGCCTATGGATACATGTATATACTTATGCTGTTATTGGTTAACAGCTACAAAGAGAGGGAGAGTGAGCAGCTCGCAAATGCCTGTATTAGTGAGCAAATATATTGCTCACGGAATGCGCTCAGACGGAGCGTGTGATCTGCAGCGTAATCATAAACGGTCAGCTAGTGAGGCTAGTGAACTGCGTAATATGAGACCGAGCCAATACATAAAGTGGCTCTGGGCTTGTTTACTTAATTGTTGTTATTGTATGCAACAACGTGCTGCATACTTTTTATTTAAATACAGGGTAAGGGCATATATGCACTACACTACGCATGTCTGTCTCTCTGTCTGTTTGACTGCCTATCATCCTGTCGGCCTCTCTGTGTCTGTCTGCGAATATGCTGTATATCTGTCTGACTGTCTCAAACTGTGTGTCTGTCTGCGAGGCTGTAGGTATTCCTGCCTATCTGTCTACCTGCCTGTCTGTGTATCTCTCTCTCTCTCTTCCTGTGTGTCTGTAGGGTCTGCGAGTCTGTGGGTCTGCGTTTCTGTCTGCATATATACCTACCTGTCTGTCTGTCTGAAGGTCTTTCTGCCTGTTTGTCTGTGTCTCTCTCCCTATCCGTCTCTTTATCTGTCTCTCTCTCTCTCTCTCTCTCGCTCTCTCTCTCTCTCTCTTTCTATGTCTATCTGTATGAGTGTCTGTCTCGATGCCTGTTTGTCTGTCACTTTTTCAGTCGGACATTCTGTTTTATTATCTGTCTGTATGTCTGCTTGTCTGTCTCTGTCTCTGCCCGTACGTCTGACTATCTGCGAGTCAATTTATCTGCCTTCCTATGTATTTGTCTGCCTTTCTGTCTGTCTTTCTGTGTGCCTGTCTGTCTGTCTGCCCGTCTGCCCGTCTCTCTGTCAGTATGTCTGTCTCTGCCGGTGTGTCTGTCTGCGAGGCTGTAGGTATTTCCGCCTATCTGTCTACCTGCCTATCTGTGTATCTTTCTCTCTCATCCTGTTTGTCTGAAAGTCTGCAAGTCTGTGGATCTGCGTGTCTGTCTGCCTGTTTTCCTATCTGTCTGTCCGTCTGCAGATCTGTCTGCCGTGCGTCTGACAGCATGTCTGTATATCTGCCTATCTGTCCCTACCGGTGTGTCTGTCTGCGATGCTTTAGGTTTTCCTGTCTATCTGTCTGCCAAACTATCCGTGCGTCTCTCTCTCTTCCCGTGTGTCCGTATGTCTGCGAGTCTGTGGTTTAGCGTGTCTGTCTTCATATCTACCTCTCTGTCTGTCTTTCTCCAGGTCGGGCTTCCCCTATCTGTCTCTCTCTCTCCCTCTCTGTCTGAGAGGCTGTAGGTATTCCTGCCTATCTGCCTATCTGTCTGTCTGTCTGTCTATGTATCTCTCTCTCTCTTCCTGTGTGACTATATATCTTCGAGTCTGTGGGTCTGCGAGTCTGTCTGCCTGTTTTCCTACCGTCTGTCTGTCTGCTTGTCTGCCTCTCTCACTCTGCCCGTGCGTCTGACAGTCTGCCCGTCTGCCTGTCTGTGTGTCTTCATGTCTGTCTGTCTCTACCGGAGTGGCAGTCTGCGATGCTGCAGGTATTCCTGCCTATCTGTCTGCCCGACTGTCTGTGTGTCACTCTCTCTTCCTTCGCGTCCTGTCAGCCTGTCGTCCTGTCAGCCTCTCTGTGTCTGTTCTCGAATATGTTGTTCTATTTATCTGTCTGCGAGTCAATAGGTCTTTCGTTCTCTTTCTGCCTCTCTATTTCTCTCAATCTTACTCTCTCTATCTCTCTCTCTTTCTCCATCTCTCTCTCAGTCTTTCTCTCTCTCTCTCTCTCTCTCTTTCTAAGTCTATCTGTCTGAATGTCTGTCTCTATGCCTGTTTGTCTGTCTCTTTTTCAGTCTGACATTTTGTTTTAGTATCTGTCTGTTTCTCTGCCGGTATGTCTGTCTGCGAAGCTGTAGGTATTCCTGCCTCTTCCTCTCTCTCTTTTCCTGTTTGTGTATGTCTGCGAGTCGGTCTGTCTCTCTTCCGGTATGTCTGTCTGCGAAGCTGTAGGTATTTCTGCCTCTTCCTCTCTCTCTTCCTGTGTGTGCATGTCTGCGAGTCGGTCGGTCTACCTGTCTGTCTGTCTGTCTGTCTGCCTAACTGTCTCTGTCTCTGTCTGTACGTCTGACTGTCTGCGAGTCAATTTGTCTGCCTTTCTGTCTATTTGTCTGCCTTTCTGTCTGTCTTTCTGTGTGCCTGTCTGTCTGTCTGCCCGCCAGCCTGACTCTCTGTCTGCATGTCTGTCTGTTTGTATATCTGTGTGTCTGTCTCTGCCTGTGTGTCTGTCTGCGAGGCTGTAGGTATTCCTGCCTATCTGTCTACCTGTCAGTCTGTGTATCTCTCTCTCTCATCTTGTGTGTGTAGGTCTGCCGTTCGGTCTGTCGTCTGTCTGCCTATCTGCCTCTGCCCATAGATGTGACTGTCTGCGAGTCAATTTGTCTGCCTTCCTGTCTATTTGTCTGCCTTTCTGTCTGTCTTTCTGTGTGCCTGTCTGTCTGTCTGCCCGCCAGCCTGACTCTCTGTCGGCATGTCTGTCTGTCTGTATATCTGCCTGTCTGTCTCTACCGGTGTGTCTGTCTGCGAGGCTGTATTCTTGTCTATCTGACTGTCTGTGTGTCTCTCTCTCTCCCTGTGTGTCGGTATGTCTGCGAATCTGTGGGCCAGCGTGTCTGTCTGCATATCTACCAATCTGTCTGTTTATCTGCCTGTCTGTCTGCCTGTTTGTCTGTCTCTCTCTCTCTCTCTCCCTCTCTCTCTGTCTCTCTCTCTCTATCTCTCTCTCTCTCGCTCTCTCTCTCCCTCTCTCTCTCTCTCTCTATCTCTCTCTCTCTGTCTCTCTCTATCTTACTCTCTCTCTCTCTCTCTCTCTCTCTCTCTCTCTCTCTCTCTCTCTCTCTCTCTCTCTCTCTATCTCTCTATGTCTCTCTCTCACTCTCTTTCTCTCTCTCTCTGTCTTTCTCTCTCTCTCTTTTCCAATGCATATCTATCTGAATGTCTGTCTGTATGCCTTCCTGTCTGTCTGTCTCTTTTTCAGTCTGACAATCTGTATGCCTATCTGTCTGTATGTCTGTCTGTCTGTCTCTGCCGGTGTGTCTGTCTGCGAGGCTGTAGGTATTTCAGCCTGACTGTGTATCTCTCTCTCCTCCTATGTATGTATGTCTGTGAGTCGGTCGGTCTGCCTATCTGTCTTCCTGCCTATCTGTTTCTGTCTCTGCCCGTACGTCTGACTGCCTGCGAGTGAATTTGTCTGCCTTTTTATCTATTTCTCAACCTTTCTGTCTGTCTGTCTGTCTGTCTGTCTTCCTGTCTGTCTGCCTGTCTGTCTGCCTAACTGTCTCTGTCTCTGTCCGTACGTCTGACTGTCTGCGAGTCAATTTGTCTGCCTTTCTGTCTATTTGTCTGCCTTTCTATCTGTCTTTCTGTGTGCCTGTCTGTCTGTCTGCCCGCCAGCCTGACTCTCTGTCTGCAAGTCAGTCTGTCTGTATATCTGTGTGTCTGTCTCTGCCGGTGTGTCTGTCTGCGAGGCTGTAGGTATTCCTGCCTATTTGTCTACCTGTCAGTCTGTGTATCTCTCTCTCTCTTCTTGTGTGTGTAGGTCTGCCGTTCGGTCTGTCGTCTGTCTGCCTATCTGCCTCTGCCCATAGGTGTGACTGTCTGCGAGTCAATTTGTCTGCCTTTCTGTCTATTTGTCTGCCTTCCTGTCTGTCTTTCTGTGTGCCTGTCTGTCTGCCCGCCAGCCTGACTCTCTGTCTGCATGTCTGTCTGTCTGTATATCTGCCTGTATGTCTCTACCGGTGTGTCTGTCTGCGAGGCTGTATTCTTGTCTATCTGTCTGTCTGACTGTCTGTGTGTCTCTCTCTCTACCTGTGTGTCGGTATGTCTGCGAATCTGTGGGTCAGCGTGTCTGTCTGCATATCTACCAATCTGTCTGTTTATCTGCCTGTCTGTCTGCCTGTTTGTCTGTCTCTCTCTCTCTCTCTCTAACTCTCTCTCTCTCTGTCTCTCTCTCTCTCTCTCTCTCTCTCTCTCTCTATGTCTCTCTCTCTCTCTTTTCCAATGTTTATCTGTCTGAATGTATGTCTGTATGCCTTCCTGTCTGTCTGTCTTTTTTTCAGTCTGACAATCTGTATGCCTATCTGTCTGTATGTCTGTCTGTCTGTCTCTGCCGGTGTGTCTGTCTGCGAGGCTGTAGGTATTTCAGCCTGTCTGTGTATCTCTCTCTCCTCCTGTGTATGTATGTCTGTGAGTCGGTCGGTCTGCCTGTCTGTCTTCCTGCCTATCTGTTTCTGTCTCTGCCCGTACGTCTGACTGCCTGCGAGTGAATTTGTCTGCCTTTTTGTCTATTTCTCAACCTTTTTGTCTGTCTTTCTGTGTGCCTGTCTGTCTGTCTGCCCGTCTGCCTGTCTCTCTGTCTGTTTGTATATCTGTCTGTCTGTCTCTGCCGGCTTGTCTGTCTGCAAGGCTGTAGGTAATCCTGCCTATCTGTCTACCTGCCTATCTGTGTATCTCTCTCTCTTCCTGTGTGTCTGTAGGGTCTGCGAGTCTGTGGGTCTGCGTGTCTGTCTGTGAGTCTGTGGGATTATGTATCTGCCTGCCTATCTACCTATCTGTCTGCCTGTTTGTCTGCCTGTCTGTCTGTCTGTCTATCTCTCTCTGCCCGTGTGTCAGTCTATTTTCCTAATTTTCCGTCAGTCTACGGGTCTGTAAGGCTGTCTTCCTGTCTATCTATTTCTACACGTGTCTGTCTCCCTTCTTTTTGACTGCCTATCATCCTGTCAGCCTCTCTGTGTCTGTCTGCGAATATGTTGTTCTACTTATCTGTCTGCGAGTCAATAGGTCTCTCTCTCTATCTGTCTCTCTATCTCTCTCTCTATCTTACTCTCTCTATCTTACTCTCTCTCTTTCTCTCTCTATCTCTCTCTCTCACTCTCTCTCTTCCTATGTATATCTGTCTGAATGTCTGTCAGCATGCCTGCCTGTCTGTCTCTGCCGGTGTGTTTGTCTGCGAGGCTGTAGGTATTTCTGACTGTGTGTGTATCTCTCTCTCTCCTCCTGTGTATGTATGTCTGTGAGTCGGTCGGTCTGTCTGTCTGTCTTCCTGCCTATCTGTCTCTGTCTCTGCCCGTACGTCTGACTCTTTTTTTTGTATTTCTCAGCCTTTCTGTCTGTCTTTCTGTGTTCCTGTCTGTCTGCCTGCCCGTATGCCTGTCTCTCTGTCTGTCTGTATATCTGTCTGGCTCTGCCGGTGTGTCTGTCTGCGAGCCTGTAGGTATTCCTACCTATCTGTCTACCTGCCTGTCTGTGTATCACTCTCTCTCACTGAGTGGGTCTGCATGTCTGTCTGCATATCTACCTATCTGTCTGCCGGTCTGTCTGCCTGTTTGTCTGTCTCTCTCTCTCCCTATCGGTCTCTCTCTCTCTCTCTTCCTGTGTGTCTGTGAGTCTGTGGGTCTGTATGTCAGTCTGCCTATCTACCTATCTGTCTGCCAGTCTGTCTGCCTGTTTGTCTGCCTGTCTGTCTGCCTGCCTCTCTGCCCGTATGTCTGTCTGTTTTCCTAATTTTCCGTCAGTCTGCGGGTATGTAAGGCTGTCTTCCTGTCTATCTATTTCTACGCATGTCTGTCTCTCTGTCTGTTTGACTGCCTATCATCCTGACAGCGTCTCTGTCTGTCTGTCTGCGAGGGTGTAGGTATGCCTTCATGTCTGTATATCTCTCTCTCTCTCTTCCTGTGTGTTTGTATGTCTGCTAATCTGTGGGTCTGCGTGTCTGTCTGCCTGTTTTCCTACCTGTCTGTCTGTCTTCCGGTCGGTCTGCCTCTCTGTCTGCCTGTCTGTTTGCCTGTGTGTCTGCCTATCTGCCTCTGTCTCTGGCCGTTCGTCTGACTTTCTGTGAGTCAATTTGTCTGCTTTTCTGTCTATTAGTCTGCCTTTCTGTCTGTCTATCTGTGTGCCTGTCTGTCTGTGTATCTCCCTCTCTTCCTGTATGTCTTCATGTCTGCGAGTCTGTGGATCAGACTGTGTACATGTCTGTCTGTCTGTCTGTATATCTGCCTGTCCTTCTCTGCCGGTGTGTCTGTCTGCGAGCGTGTAGGTATTCCTGTCTATCTATCTGCCTGACTTTCTGTGTATCTCCCTCTCTTCCTGTGTGTCTTCATGTCTGCGAGTCTGTGGATCTGTGTGTCTGTCTGCCTATCTTCCAATCTTTCTGTCTGCCTGATTTTCAGCATATCTGCTTACCTGTCTGTCTCCCTCTCTGACCGTGCGTCTGACTGTCCGCAAGTCTAGTGGTCTAGCTTCCTGTCTGTCTAGCTGTGTGCCTGTCTGTCTGTCTGTATGTATATCTGCCTGTTTGTCTCCCTCTCTGCCCGTGCGTCTGACTGTTTGCAAGTCTAGTGGTCTACCTTCCTGTCTCTCTCTTGCTTTCTCTCTCTCCCCCTCTCTCTCTCTCTCTCTCTCTCTCTCTCTCTCTCTCCCTCTCTCTGTTTGCAAGTTTAGTGGTCTACCTTCCTGTCTGTCCATCTGTGTGCTTGTCTGCCTGTCGGTATGTATAAGGCTGTCTTCTTTGACTGCTTATCATCCTGACAGCGTCTCTATCTGTCTGTCTGCGAATATCTTGTTTTTCTTCTCTCTCTCTCTCTCTCTCTCTCTCTCTCTCTCTATCTCCTCCGCATCTCTCTGCCCGTGCGTTTGACTGTTTGCAAGTCTAGTGATCTACCTTCCTGTCTGTCTAGCTGTGTGCCTGTCTGTCTGTCTGTATGTATAAGGCTGTCTTCCTGTCTGTCTATTTCTACGCATGTCTGTCTCTCTGTCTGTTTGACTGCCTATCATCCTGACAGCGTCTCTGTCTGTCTGTCTGCGAGGGTGTAGGTATGCCTTCATGTCTGTATATCTCTCTCTCTCTCTCTCTCTTCCTGTGTGTTTGTATGTCTGCTAATCTGTGGGTCTGCGTGTCTGTCTGCCTGTTTTCCTACCTGTCTGTCTGTCTGCCGGTCGGTCTGCCTCTCTGTCTGCCTGTCTGTTTGCCTGTGTGTCTGCCTATCTGCCTCTGTCTCTGGCCGTTCGTCTGACTTTCTGTGAGTCAATTTGTCTGCTTTTCTGTCTATTAGTCTGCCTTTCTGTCTGTCTATCTGTGTGCCTGTCTGTCTGTGTATCTCCCTCTCTTCCTGTATGTCTTCATGTCTGCGAGTCTGTGGATCAGACTGTGTACACGTCTGTCTGTCTGTATATCTGCCTGTCCTTCTCTGCCGGTGTGTCTGTCTGCGAGGGTGTAGGTATTCCTGTCTATCTATCTGCCTGACTTTCTGTGTATCTCCCTCTCTTCCTGTGTGTCTTCATGTCTGCGAGTCTGTGGATCTGTGTGTCTGTCTGCCTATCTTCCAATCTTTCTGTCTGCCTGATTTTCAGCATATCTACTTACCTGTTTGTCTCCCTCTCTGACCGTGCGTCTGACTGTCCGCAAGTCTAGTGGTCTAGCTTCCTGTCTGTCTAGCTGTGTGCCTATCTGTCTGTCTGTATGTATATCTGCCTGTTTGTCTCCCTCTCTGCCCGTGCGTCTGACTGTTTGCAAGTCTAGTGGTCTACCTTCCTGTTTCTCTCTTGCTTTCTCTCTCTCCCTCTCTGTCTCTCTCTCTCTCTCTCTCTCTCTCTCTCTCTCTCTCTCTCTCTCTCTCTCTCTGTTTGCAAGTTTAGTGGTCTACCTTCCTGTCTGTCTATCTGTGTGCTTGTCTGCCTGTCTGTATGTATAAGGCTGTCTTCTTTGACTGCTTATCATCCTGACAGCGTCTCTATCTGTATGTCTGCGAATATCTTGTTTTTATTCTCTCTCTCTCTCTCTCTCTCTCTCTCTCTCTCTCTCTCTATCTCCTCCGCATCGCTCTGCCCGTGCGTTTGACTGTTTGCAAGTCTAGTGGTCTACCTTCCTGTCTGTCTATCTGTGTGCCTGTCTGTCTGTATGTATAAGGCTGTCTTCCTGTCTGTCTATTTCTACGCATGTTTGTCTCTCTGTCTGTTTGACTGCCTATCATCGTGTCAGCGTCTCTATATGTCTGTCTGCGAATATCTTCTTTTTCTTATCTGTCTGCGAGTCTAAAGGTCTCTCTCTATCTCCCCCGCATCTCTCTCTCTCTCTTGCTCTCTCTCTCTCTTGATCTCTCTCTCGCTCTCTCTCTTTTTGTCTATCTGTTTAAATGTCTGTCCGTATGCCTGTCTGTGTGTATGTCTGCCTGTCTGTCTCTGCCGAGGTGTATGTCTGCGAGGGTGTGGGTATGCCTTCCTGTCTGTATATCTCTCTCTCTCTCTCTCTTCCTGTGTGTTTGTATGTCTGCGAATCTGTGGGTCTGCGTGTCTGTCTACCTGTTTTCCTACCTGTCTGTCTGTCTGCCGGTCGGTCTGCCTCTCTGTCTGTCTGTGTATTTGCCTGTGTGTCTGCCTATCTGCCTCTGTCTCCGGCCATACGTCTGACTTTCTGTGAGTCAATTTGTCTGCTTTTCTGTCTATTAGTCTGACTTTCTGTCTGTCTATCTGTTGGCCTGCCTCTTTGTGTACACGTCTGTCTGTCTGTATATCTGCCTGTCCTTCTCTGCCGGTGTGTCTGTCTGCGAGGGTGTAGGTATTCCTGTCTATCTATCTGCCTGACTTTCTGTGTATCTCCCTCTCTTCCTGTGTGTCTTCATGTCTGCGAGTCTGTGGATCTGTGTGTCTGTCTGCCTATCTTCCAATCTTTCTGTCTGCCTGATTTTCAGCATATCTGCTTACCTGTTTGACTCCCTCTCTGACCGTGCGTCTGACTGTCCGCAAGTCTAGTGGTCTAGCTTCCTGTCTGTCTAGCTGTGTGCCTGTCTGTCTGTCTGTCTGTCTGTATGTATATCTGCCTGCCTGTCTCCCTCTCTGCCCGTGCGTCTGACTGTTTGCAAGTCTAGTGGTCTACCTTCCTTTCTGTCTATCTGTGTGCCTGTCTGTCTGTCTGTATGTATAAAGCTGTCTTCCTGTCTGTCTATTTCTACGCATGTCTGTCTCTCTGTCTGTTTGACTGCCTATCTCCCTTTTGCATTCTCTCTCTCTCTCTCTCTCTCTGTCTCTCTTGCTTTCTCTCTCTGTCTCTCTCTCTCTCTCTCTCTCTCTCTCACACTCTATCTCTCTCTATCTCCTCCGCATCTCTCTGCCCGTGCGTTTGACTGTTTGCAAGTCTAGTGGTCTACCTTCCTGTCTGTTTATCTGTGTGCCTGTCTGTCTGTATGTATAAGGCTGTCTTCCTGTCTGTCTATTTCTACGCATGTCTGTCTCTCTGTCTGTTTGACTGCCTATCATTCTGTCAGCGTCTCTATGTGTCTGTCTGCGAATATCTTCCTTTTATTTATTTGTTTATTTATTTATTTATTTATTATTAGTGGTCGACAAAACGAGTGTCTTCCTAATTATTCAATACATTATATTTACAATTATGAAATTTAGATGCTAAAAGCCTAGATAGAGAACACAAATTTCTAATAGCATCACCGACCGATGGAGGTGTTTTATTTGCCAGTCCGGCCAGCTGTGCCCCTTTTCACAGCTAATTTTGTCAGTGACGCTATTAGAGCCTACATCTAAGAAGAAGTGTAAGGTGTAAGTAGGAAAAAGTGCTCTTAAGTAAAGCTAAAAATAATCTTAATTTGCTATATTATTTAAGAATATATCATAGATAGGAGAAAAGAAAGTAAAAAGATTGTTAATAAAGTAAAGAACTGTATGCTAGATATACAGAGTGTTCAGTAGATAGGATAAAGACATAGTATTGGGAAAGTAATGGGAAATCACCGACCCGGTGGGGGAAAATTTACAGCCTGTCCGGCAAGCTATGCCCCTGCTCATAGCTGGGAATGGTCAGTGACTTCCCGAAGGTATCCTGAAAGCAACGATTTTATTAGGGGTAGAGAAAGTTCGGTAGAGAAAATGTGATGCAAACTATTGTAATTTTTACATAGCACGCGAAAAGGATTGTGCATAGCGTAGTCTGTTGTGCACGTAGATAGGAATAAGGGGCGGTAATTTCTGGTTGGTATAGCCGGAACAGAGAATTGAAGACGCCCTAGCAGAAAAGGAGAATCTATATCGCCAACAACCAACTTATGTAGAAAGACAACACCGAGAATTGTCCTACGGTTGGTTTACGACGGAAGGTTAAGAAGTAGCAGCCTGCTGGAATAGGATGGCAACCGAAGATTATCGTCCCAATTTAAACCTCGTAAGGCAAAAAGCAGAAATTGCTTCTGAACAGATTCAATACGATCCTGGCTATTGTTATACTGCGGAGACTAGATGCAAGAGCAGTATTCAAGGATAGGGCGAACAAGAGAGATGTACAGAAGTTTCGTTATAAAAGGATCGTTAAACTCTTTAGACCATCGTTTAATGAATCCAAGTACACCTTTTGCCTCATTAACGATGGTATATATGTGAAGATTGAAACAGAGTTTAGAATCAAAAAGAACGCCTAAATCCTTAACTGTTAGTATACGTTGCAATGGAGTATTGTCGATTGTATAACTGACCAGATAAGGTGTAGTACGATTAAATGTCATAAACATACACTTTCAACAATTCAGATGCAATTGATTGGCCGAGCACCAAAGTTGCATAGCGTTCAAATCGTCTTGAAGACGAGAATGATGTAGGGGATTGGTGTATGATAGAATAAGTTTCACGTCATCCGCATACATGAGTACACGGGCATGGGATATAACAGAGGGAAGATCATTTATAAAAAGAGTAAAGAGTAAAGGTCCAAGATGACTACCTTGAGGAACACCAGAAGTCTCAGCATTACTCTTTGGGTCCTACCTTTTAAATAAGAACTAATCCAAAGCAATAGAGACGGAGGGAAACCTATTCGGTCAAGTTTAAAAAGTAAAATGTCATGGTGCACGGAGTCAAACGCCTTACTGAAGTCAGCGTAAATGACATCAGTTTGCATTTTCGAAAGGAAAGCATCATTTACAAAGGAAGTAAACTCAAGCAGATTGGTCGTAGTAGACCGATTCTTTACGAATCCATGATGAACAGGGGAAACAACTGATTTGCAGAAATGCTGCAAATTCGAAGTGATTTTTTTTTCAAATAATTTAGGAATAGCGGACAGTTTTGCAATGCCCCTGTAATTTAGTATATCAGACTTTCCACCTTTCTTGTGGAGAGGAATGATATAAGATTCTTTCCAAAGAGATGGAAAGACAGAAGATTCGAGGCATAGATTAAAAAGCTTTAGCAATGGATAAACAAGGGAAGAACTACACTCCTTGAGTAGACAACTAGTTATATTGTCAGGCCCAGGAGAGAAAGAGGATTTTAAAGAATTTAAAGCTAAAAGGAGAGAGGAATGGGAAATAATAGGGGGAGGTATAGAACTAGAGGAAGTAATAGTATAAGGGTAAGAATTATTATTAGGACAGACTGAAGAGTAAGTTGATTGAAAAAAATTAGCAAAGAGGTTAGCAGAATCTTATCTGTCTGCGAGTCTAAAGGTCTCTCTCTATCTCCCCCGCATCTCTCTCTCTCTCTCTCTCTTGCTGTCTCTCTCTCTCTTGACCTCTTTTTTTCTCTCTCTTTGTCTATCTGTCTAAATGTCTGTCTGTATGCCTGTCTGTGTGTATGTCTGCCTGTCTGTCTCTGCCGGTGTGTATGTCTGCGAGGGTGTGGGTATGCCTTCCTGTCTGAATATCTCTCTCTCTCTCTCTTCCTGTGTGTTTGTATGTCGCTAATCTGTGGGTCTGCGTGTCTGTCTACCTGTTTTCCTTCCTGTCTGTCTGTCTGCCGGTCGGTCTGCCTCTCTGTCTGTCTGCCTATGTCTCTGGCCATACGTCTGACTTTCTGTGAGTCCATTTGTCTGCTTTTCTGTCTATTAGTCTGCCTTTCTGTCTGTCTCACTGTGTACCTGTCTGTCTGTCTGTATGTATATCTGCCTGTCTGTCTCCCTCTCTGCCCGTGCGTCTGACTGTTTGCAAGTCTAGTGGTCTACCTTCCTGTCTGTCTATCTGTGTGCCTGTCTGTCTATTTCAACGCATGCCTGTCTCTCTGTCTGTTTGACTGCCTATCATCCTGACAGCGTCTCTGTCTGTCTGTCTGCGAGGGTCTACGAATGCCTTCCTGTCTGTATATCTCTCACTCTCTCTCTCTTCCTGTGTGTCTGCGAGTCTGTGGGTCTGCGTGTCTGTCTGCCGGTAAATTGTCCATTTGTCTGATTTTCTGTTTATTAGTGTGCCTCTCTGTCTGTCTATCTGTGTGCATGTCTGTCTGTTTGCCTGCCTCTCTGTGTACATGTCTGTCTGTCTGTATATCTGCCTGTCCTTCTCTGCCGGTGTGCCTGTCTGCGAGGGTGTAGGTATTCCTGTCTATCTGTCTGCCTGACTTTCTGTGTATCTCCCTCTCTTCCTGTGTGTCTTCATGTCTGCGAGTCTGTGGATCTGTGTGTCTGTCTGCCTATCTTCCAATCTTTCTGTCTGCCTGATTTTCAGCATATCTGCTTACCTGTCTGTCTCCCTCTCTGACCGTGCGTCTGACTTTCCGCAAGTCTAGTGGTCTACCTTCCTGTCTGTCTATCTGTATGCCTGTCCGTCTGTCTGTATGTATATCTGCCTGTCAGTCTCCCTCTCTGCCCGTGCTTCTGACTGTTTGCAAGTCTATTGGTCTACCTTCCTGTCTGTCTATCTGTGTGCCTGTCTGTCTGTCTGTATGTATAAGGCTGTCTTCCTGTCTGTCTATTTCTACGCATGTCTGTCTCTCTGTCTGTTTGACTGTCTATCATCCTGTCAGCGTGTCTATATGTCTGTCTGCGAATATCTTGTTTTTCTTATCTGTCTGCGAGTCTAAAGTTCTCTCTCTATCTCCCCCGCATCTCTCTCTCTCTCTCTCTTGCACTCTCTCTTTTGATCTCTCTCTCTCTCTCTCTCTCTCTCTTTGTCTATCTGTCTAAATGTCTGCCTGTATGCCTATCTGTATATCTCTCTCTCTCTCTTCCTGTGTGTTTGTATGTCTGCGAATCTGTGGGTCTGCGTGTCTGTCTACCTGTTTTCCTACCTGTCTGTCTGTCTGCCGGTCGGTCTGCCTCTCTGTCTGCCTGTCTGTTTGCCTGTGTGTCTGCCTATCTGCCTCTGTCTGTTGCCGTTCGTCTGACTTTCTGTGAGTCAATTTGTCTGCTTTTCTGTCTATTAGTCTGCCTTTCTGTCTGTCTATCTGTCTGTGCCTGTCTGTCTGTGTATCTCCCTCTCTTCCTGTGTGTCTTCATGTCTGCGAGTCTGTGGATCTGTATGTCTGTCTGCCTATCTTCCAATCTTTCTGTCTGACTGATTTTCAGCATATCTGCTTACCTGTCTGTCTCCCTCTCTGACCGTGCGTCTGACTGTCCGCAAGTCTAGTGGTCTACCTTTCTGTCTGTCTCACTGTGTACCTGTCTGTCTGTATGTATATCTGCCTGTCTGTCTCCCTCTCTGTCCATGCGTCTGACTGTTTGCAAGTCTAGTGGTCTACCTTCCTGTCTGTCTATCTGTGTGCCTGTCTGTCTGTCTGTATGTATAAGGCTGTCTTCCTGTCTGTCTATTTCTACGCATGTCTGTCTCTCTGTCTGTTTGACTGCCTATCTCTCTCTTGCTCTCTCTCTCTCTCTCTCTCTCTCTCTCTCTCTCTCTCTCTCTGTTTGCAAGTTTAGTGGTCTACCTTCCTGTCTGTCTATCTGTGTGCTTGTCTGCCTGTCTGTATGTATAAGGCTGCCTTCTTTGACTGCCTATCATCCTGATAGCGTCTCTATCTGTCTGTCAGCGAATATCTTGTTTTTCTTCTCTCTCTCTCTCTATCTCCTCCGCATCTCTCTGCCCGTGCGTTTGACTGTTTGCAAGTTTAGTGGTCTACCTTCCTGTCTGTCCATCTGTGTGCCTGTCTGTCTGTATGTATAAGGCTGTCTTCCTGTCTGTCTATTTCAACGCATGTCTGTCTCTCTGTCTGTTTGACTGCCTATCATCCTGTCAGCGTGTCTATATGTCTGTCTGCGAATATCTTGTTTTTCTTATCTGTCTACGAGTCTAAAGTTCTCTCTCTATCTCCCCCGCATCTCTCTCTCTCTCTCTCTCTCTCTCTTGCTCTCTCTCTCTTGATCTCTCTCTCTCTCTCTCTCTTTGTCTATCTGTCTAAATGTCTGTCTGTATGCCTGTCTGTGTGTATGTCTGCCTGTCTGTCTCTGCCGGTGTGTATGTCTGCGAGTGTGTGGGTATGCCTTCCTGTCTGTATATCTCTCTCTCTCTCTTCCTGTGTGTATGTATGTCTGCGAATCTGTGGGTCTGCGTGTCTGTATACCTGTTTTCCTACCTGTCTGTCTGTCTGCCGGTCGGTCTGCCTCTCTGTCTGTCTGTCCATTTGCCTGTGTCTCTGGCCATACGTCTGACTTTCTGTGAGTCAATTTGTCTGCCTTTCTGTCTATTAGTCTGACTTTCTGTCTGTCTATCTGTTTGCCTGCCTCTTTGTGTACATGTCTGTCTGTCTGTATATCTGCCTGTCCTTCTCTGCCGGTGTGTCTGTCTGCGAGGGTGTAGGTATTCCTGTCTATCTGTCTGCCTGACTTTCTGTGTATCTCCCTCTCTTCCTGTGTGTCTTCATGTCTGCGAGTCTGTGGATCTGTGTGTCTGTCTGCCTATCTTCCAATCTTTCTGTCTGCCTGATTTTCAGCATATCTGCTTACCTGTCTGTCTCCCTCTCTGACCGTGCGTCTGACTGTCCGCAAGTCTAGTGGTCTACCTTTCTGTCTGTCTCTCTGTGTACCTGTCTGTCTGTCTGTATGTATATCTGCCTGTCTGTCTCCCGCACTGCCCGTGCGTCTGACTGTTTGCAAGTCTATTGGTCTACCTTCCTGTCTGTCTATCTGTGTGTCTGTCTGCCTATCTTCCAATCTTTTTGTCTGCCTGATTTTCAGCATATCTGCTTACCTGTCTGTCTCCCTCTCTGCCCGTGCGTCTGGCTGTCCGCAAGTCTAGTGGTCTACCTTTCGGTCTGTCTATCTGTGTGCCTGTCGGTCTGTCTGTATGTATAAGGCTGTCTTCCTGTCTGTCTATTTCTACGCATGTCTGTCTCTCTGTCTGTTTGACTGCCTATCTCTCTCTTGCTTTCTCTCTCTCCCTCTCTCTCTGTCTCTCTCTCTCTCTCTCTCTCTCTCTATCTCTATCTCTCTCTCTCTCTCTCTCTCTCTCTCTCTCTCTCTCTCTCTCTCTCTCTCTCTCTCTCTCTCTCTCTCTCTCTCTCTCTCTCTCTCTCTCTCTGTTTACAAGTCTAGTGGTCTACCTTCCTGTCTGTCTATCTGTGTGCCTGTCTGTCTGTATGTATTAGGCTGTCTTCCTGTCTGTCTATTTCTACGCATTTCTGTCTCTCTGTCTGTTTGACTGCATATCATCCTGTCAGCGTGTCTATATGTCTGCCTGCGAATATCTTCTTTTTCTTATCTGTCTGCGAGTCTAGAGGTCTCTCTCTATCTCCCCCGCATCTCTCTCTCTCTCTTGCACTCTCTCTTTTGATCTCTCTCTTTCTCTCTTTGTCTATCTGTCTAAATGTCTGCATGTATGCTTGTCTGTGTGTATGTCTGTCTCTGCCGGGTGATGTCGGGGTGTGGGAGCCCGCGTATTCTCTCTGGGGTGTGGGTGTGTGTGGTGTGTGGGGGGGGGGTCGGCCTACCTGTCTGTCTGTCTGCCGGTCGGTCTGCCCTCTGTCTGCTTGTCTGTTTGCTGTATGTCTGCCATGCCGGTCGGCGGGATGGCTGGCTGCCCGCGGTCCGCCGCAGGTCGCCGGGGGGGAGGCGGCGTCGGATCGGCGGGCTCCGCTCCGCGCCGGCCCGGGTGTATCTCTCTGCCGGTGTGACTGTCTGCGAGAGTGTGGGTTTGCCTTCCTGTCTGTATATCTCTCTCTCTCTCTCTCTCTCTTCCTGTGTGTTTGTATGTCTGCGAATCTGTGGGTCTGCGTGTCTGTCTGCCTGTTTTCCTACCTGTCTGTCTGTCTGCCGGTCGGTCTGCCTCTCTGTCTGCCTGTCTGTTTGCCTGTGTGTCTGCCTATCTGCCTCTGTCTCTGGCCGTTCGTCTGACTTTCTGTGAGTCAATTTGTCTGCTTTTCTGTCTATTAGTCTGCCTTTCTGTCTGTCAATCTGTGTGCCTGTCTGTCTGTGCATCTCCCTCTCTTCCTGTGTGTCTTCATGTCTGCGAGTCTGTGGATCTGTGTGTCTGTCTGCCTATCTTCCAATCTTTCTGTCTGCCTGATTTTCAGCATATCTGCTTACCTGTCTGTCTCCCTCTCTGACCGTGCGTCTGACTGTCCGCAAGTCTAGTGGTCTACATTTCTGCCTGTCTCTCTGTGTACCTGTCTGCCTGTCTGTATATCTGTCTGTCTGTGTCCCTCTCTGACCGTGCGTCTGACTGTCCGCAAGTCTAGTGGTCTACCTTTCTGTCTGTCTCACTGTGTACCTGTCTGTCTGTCTCACTGTGTACCTGTCTGTCTGTCTGTATGTATATCTGCCTGCCTGTCTCCCTCTCTGTCCGTGCGTCTGACTGTTTGCAAGTCTAGTGGTCTACTTTCCTGTCTGTCTATCTGTGTGCCTGTCTGTCTGTCTGTATGTATAAGGCTGTCTTCCTGTCTGTCTATTTCTACGAATGTCTGTCTCTCTGTCTGTTTGACTGCCTATCTCTCTCTTGCTTTCTCTCTCTCTCTCTCTCTCTCTCTCTCTCTCTCTCTCTCTCTCTCTCTCTCTCTCTCTCTCTCTCTCTCTTTCTCTCTCTCTCTGTTTGCAAGTTTAGTGGTCTACCTTCCTGTCTGTCTATCTGTGTGCTTGTCTGCCTGTCTGTATATATAAGGCTGTCTTCTTTGACTGCCTATCATCCTGACAGCATCTCTATCTGTCTGTCTGCGAATATCTTGTTTTTCTTCTCTCTCTCTCTCTATCTCCTCCGCATCTCTCTGCCCGTGCGTTTGACTGTTTGCAAGTTTAGTGGTCTACCTTCCAGTCTGTCCATCTGTGTGCCTGTCTGTCTGTATGTATAAGGCTGTCTTCCTGTCTGTCTATTTCTACGCATGTCTGTCTCTCTGTCTGTTTGACTGCCTATCATACTGTCAGCGTCTCTATATGTCTGTCTGCGAATATCTTCTTTTTCTTATCTGTCTGCGAGTCTAAAGGTCTCTCTCTATCTCCCCCGCATCTCTCTCTCTCTCTCTCTCTCTCTTGCTCTCTCTCTCTTGATCTCTCTCTCTCTCTCTCTCTTTGTCTATCTGTCTAAATGCCTGTCTGTATGCCTGTCTGTGTGTATGTCTGCCTGTCTGTCTCTGCCGGTGTGTATGTCTGCGAGTGTGTGGGTATGCCTTCCTGTCTGTATATCTCTCTCTCTCTCTCTCTCTCTTCCTGTGTGTTTGTATGTCTGCGAATCTGTGGGTCTGCGTGTCTGTCTACCTGTTTTCCTACCTGTCTGTCTGTCTGCCGGTCGGTCTGCCTCTCTGTCTGTCTGTCTATTTGCCTGTGTGTCTGCCTATCTGTCTCTGTCTCTGGCCATACGTCTGACTTTCTGTGAGTCAATTTGTCTGCCTTTCTGTCTATTAGTCTGACTTTCTGTCTGTCTATCTATGTGCCTGCCTCTTTGTGTACATGTCTGTCTGTCTGTATATCTGCCTGTCCTTCTCTGCCGGTGTGTCTGTCTGCGAGGGTGTGGGTATTCCTGTCTATCTGTCTGCCTGACTTTCTGTGTATCTCCCTCTCTTCCTGTGTATCTTCATGTCTGCGAGTCTGTGGATCTGTGTGTCTGTCTGCCTATCTTCCAATCTTTCTGTCTGCCTGATTTTCAGCATATCTGCTTACCTGTCTGTCTCCCTCTCTGACCGTGCGTCTGACTGTCCGCAAGTCTAGTGGTCTACCTTTCTGTCTGTCTCTCTGTGTACCTGTCTGTCTGTCTGTATGTATATCTGCCTGTCTGTCTCCCTCTCTGCCCGTGCGTCTGACTGTTTGCAAGTCTAGTGGTCTACCTTCCTGTCTGTCTATCTGTATGCCTGTCTGTATGTCTGTATGTATAAGGCTGTCTTCCTGTCTGTCTATTTCTACGCATGTCTGTCTCTCTGTCTGTTTGACTGCCTATCTCTCTCTTGCTTTCTCTCCCTCTCTCTCTCTCTCTCTCTCTCTCTCTCTCTCTCTCTCTCTGTTTGCAAGTTTAGTGGTCTACCTTCCTGTCTGTCTATCTGTGTGCTTATCTGTCTGTCTGTATTTATAAGGCTGTCTTCTTTGACTGCCTATCATCCTGACAGCGTCTCTATCTGTCTGTCTGCGAATATCTTGTTTTTCTTCTCTCTCTCTCTCTCTTTCTCTCTCTCTCTCTCTCTCTCTCTCTCTCTCTCTCTCTCTCTATCTCTCTCTATCTCCTCCGCATCTCTCTGCCCGTGTCTATCTCTCTGTTTATCTGTGTGCCTGTCTGTCTGTATGTATTAGGCTGTCTTCCTGTCTGTCTATTTCTACGCATGTCTGTCTCTCTGGCTGTTTGACTGCATATCATCCTGTCAGCGTGTCTATATGTCTGTCTGCGAATATCTTGTTTTTCTTATCTGTCTGCCAGTCTAAAGGTCTCTCTCTATCTCCCCCGCATCTCTCTCTCTCTCTCTCTTGCACCCTCTCTTTTGATCTCTCTCTCTCTCTCTTTGTCTATCTGTCTAAATGTCTGCCTGTCGGTGTGTATGTCTGCGAGGGTGTGGGTATGCCTTCCTGTCTGTATATCTATCTCTCTCTCTCTCTCTCTTCCTGTGTGTTTGTATGCCTGATTTTCAGCATATCTGCTTACCTGTCTGTCTCCCTCTCTGACCGTGCGTCTGACTGTCCGCAAGTCTAGTGGTCTACCTTTCTGTCTGTCTCACTGTGTACCTGTCTGTCTGTCTGTATGTATATCTGCCTGTCTGTCTCCCTCTCTGCCCGTGCGTCTGACTGTTTGCAAGTCTAGTGGTCTACCTTCCTGTCTGTCTATCTGTGTGCCTGTCTGTCTGTCTGTATGTATAAGGCTGTCTGTCTATTTCTACGCATGTCTGTCTCTCTGTCTGTTTGACTGCCTATCATCCTGTCAGCCTCTCTGTGTCTGTCTGCGAATATGTAGTTCTACTTATCTGTCTGCGAGTCAATAGGTCTCTCTCCCTCTATCTGTCTTTTTCTCTTTATCTTACTCCCTTTCTATCTCTCTCTCTCTCTTTTTTCTCTTTCTCTCAGTCTCTCTCTCTGTTTGTCTGCGAATATGTTGTTCTACTTATCTGTCTGCGACTCGAAAGGTCTCTCTATCTCTCTATCTGTCGCTCTCTCTATCTACTCCCTCTCTGTCTCTCTCTCTCTCTCTCTCTCGCTCTTTCTATCGCTCTCTCTTTCTCTCTCTTGCTTTGTCTATCTGTCTGTCTGTATATCTGTCTGTCTGTCTCTGCCGGTGTGTCTGTCGTCGAAGCTGTAGGTATTCCTGCCTATCTGTCTGCCTGACTGTCTGTGTGTCTCTCTCTCTTCCTGAGTGTCTGTATGTCTGCGAGTCTGTGGGTAGCGTGTCTGTCTGCATATCTACCTATCTGCCTATTTGTCTGCCTCTCTGTCTGAGATTCTGTAGGTATTCCTGCCTATCTGTCTGTCTGTGTATCTCTCTCTCTCTTCCTGTGTGTCTGGATGTCTGTTTTCCTATCTATCTGTCTGTCTGCTTGTCTGCCTCTCTCTCTCTCTGTCCTTGCGACTGACAGTTTGCCCGTCTGCCTGTCTCTGTGTCTGCATGTCTGTCTGTCTGTATATCTGCCTATCTGTCTGTACCGATGTGACTGTCTGCGAAGCTGCAGGTATTCCTGCCTATCTGTCTGCCTGACTATCTGTGTGTCACTCTCTCTCACTGAGTGTCTGTATGTCTGCGAGTCTGTGGGCCTGCGTGTCTGCCTGCATATATACCAATCTGTCTGTCTGTATCCCGGTCAGTCTGCCTGCCTTCTGTCTGCCTGTCTGTCTGTCCCTCTCTTTGCCCGTCTGTCTGTCTGTCTAAATTTCCGTCGTCTGCGGGTCTGTAAGGCTGTCTTCCTATATGTCTATTTCTACGCATGTCTGTCTCTCTGTTTGTCTGTTTGACTGCCTATCATCCTGTCAGCCTCTCTGTGTCTGTCTGCGAATATGTTGTTCTACTTATCTGTCTGCGAGTCAATAGGTCACTCTCTCTCTATCTGTCTCTCTCTCTCTCTCTCTATCTTACTTTCTCTCTTTCTCTCTCTCTCTCTCTGCATCTGTCTGCGAATATGGTGTTCAACTTATCTGTCTGCGAGTCAATAGGTCTCTCTCTCTCTCTATCTATCTGTCTCTCTCTAACTTACTATCTCTCCTTCTCTCTATATCTCTCTCCTTCTCTATATCTCTTTCTCTCTCTCTCTCTCTCTCTCTTTCTCTCTCACTTTCTCTCTCTTTCTATCTCAGTCTCTCACTTCCTATGTCTACCTGTCTGAATGTCTGTCTGTATGCCCGCCTGTCTGTCTCTGCCGGAGTGTCTGTCTGCGAGGCTGTAGGTATTTCTGCCTGTCTGAGTATCTCTCTCTCCTCCTGTGTATGTATGTCTGTGTATCTGTCTGTGTATCTGTCTCTGTCTCTGCCCGTACGTCTTACTGCCTGCGCGTGAATTTGTCTGCCTTTTTGTCTATTTCTCAGCCTTCCTGTCTGTCTTTCTGTGTGCCTGTCTGTCTGTCTGCCCGCCTGCCTGTCTCTCTGTCTGTCTGTAGGCTGTAGGTATTCCTGCCCATCTGTCTACCTGCCAGTCTGTGTATCTCTCTCTCTTCCTGTGTGTCTGTAGGGTCTGCGAGTCTATGGGTCTGCGAGTCTGTAGGTCTGCGTGTCTGTCTGCATATATACCTACCTGTCTGTCTGTCTGAAGGTCTATCTGCCTGTTTGTCTGTCTCTCTCTCCCTATCTGTCTCTTTATCTGTCTCTCTCTCTTCCTGTGTCTGTATGTCTGTTAGTATGTGTGTTTATGTATCTGCCTGCCTATTTACCTATCTGCCTGCCGGTCTGTCTGCCTGTTTTTCTGCCTGTCTGTCTGTCTGTCTATCTCTCTCTGTCTATTTTCCTAATTTTCCGTAAGTCCACGGGTCTGTAAGGCTGTCTTCCTGTATTTTTATGTCTACACATGTCTGTCTCTCTGTCTGTTTGACTGCCTATCATCCTGTCAGCCTCTCTGTGTCTGTCTGCGAATATGTTGTTCTACTTATCTGTCTGCGAGTCAATAGGTCTCTCTCTCTCTATCTGTCTCTCTCTCTTTATCTTACTCCCTCTCTCTCTCTCTCTCTCTATCGCTCTCTCTATCTCTCTCTCTCTCTTTTTCTCTTTTTCTCTCTCTCTCTCTCTCTCTGTTTGTCTGCGAATATGTTGTTCTACTTATCTGTCTGCGACTCGATAAGTCTCTCTCTCTCTCTTTCTGTCGCTCTCTCTATCTTACTCCCTCTCTCTCTCTCTCTCTATCGCTCTCTCTATCTCTCTCTCTCTCTCTCTCTCTTTCTTTGTCTATCTGTCTGTCTGTATATCTGTCTGTCTGTCTCTGCCGGTGTGTCTGTCTTCGAAGCTGTAGGTATTCCCGCCTATCTGTCTGCCTGACTATCTGTATGTCACTCTCTCTCACTGACTGTCTGTATGTCTGCGAGTCTGTGGGTCTGCGTGTCTGCCTGCATATATACCAATCTGTCTGTCTGTATCCCGGTCAGTCTGCCTGCCTGTCTGTCTGTCCCTCTCTCTGCCGGTCTGTGTGTCTGTTTTCATAATTTTCTGTCGTCTGTGGGTCTGTAAGGCTGTCTTCCTATCTGTCTATTTCTACGCGTGTCTGTCTCTCTGACTGTTTGACTGCCTATCATCCTGTCAGCCTCTCCGTGTCTGTCTGCGAATATGTTGTTCTACTTATCTGTCTGCGAGTCAATAGGTCACTCTCTCTCTATCTGTCTCTCTCTCTCTCTCTCTCTCTCTCTCTCTATCTTACTCTTTCTTTCTCTCTCTTTCTCTCTCTCTCTCTCCCTCTCTCTCTTTCTCTCTCTCTCTCTCTCTCTCTCTGCGTCTTTCTGCGAATATGGTGTTCTACTTATCTGTCTGCGAGTCAATAGGTCTCTCTCTCTCTCTATCTGTCTCTCTCTTTATCTTACTCTCACTCCTTCTCTCTATATCTCTCTCCTTCTCTCTATATCTCTCTCTCTCCTTCTCTCTATCTCTCTCTCTCTCTCTCTCTCTCCCTCTCTCTCTTTCTCTCTCACTTTCTCTCTCTCTCTCTATCTCAGTCTCTCTCTTCCTATGTCTATCTCTCTGAATGTCTGTCTGTATGCCTGCCTGTCTGTCTCTGCCGGTGTGTCTGTCTGCGAGGCTGTATGTATATCTGCCTGTCTGAGTATCTCTCTCTCCTACTGTGTATGTATGTCTGTGAGTCGGTCGGTCTGCCTGCGAGGCTGTAGGTATTCCAGCCCATCTGTCACCTGCCAGTCTGTGTATCTCTCTGTCTTCCTGTGTGTCTGCAGGGTCTGCGAGTCAATGGGTCTGCGAGTCTGTGGGTCTGCGTGTCTGTCTGCATATATACCTACCTGTCTGTCTGTCTGAAGGTCTATTTGCCTGTTTGTCTGTCTCTCTCCCTATCTGTCTCTTAATCTGTCTCACTCTCTCTCTCTCTCTTCCTGTGTGTCTGTATGTCTGTTAGTCTGTGGGTTTATGTAACTGCCTGCCTATCTGCCTATCTGCCTGCCGGTCTGTCTGCCTGTTTCTCTGCCTTTCTGTCTATCTGTCTATTTCTCTCTGCCCGTGTGTCTGTCTATTTTCCTAGGTTTCCGTAAGTCTACGGGTCTGTAGGGTTGTCTTCCTGTCTTTGTATTTCTACACATGTCTGTCTCTCTGTCTGTTTGACTGCATATCATCCTGTCAGCCTCTCTGTGTCTGTCTGCGAATATGTTGTTCTACTTAACTGTCTACGAGTCAATAGGTCTCTCTCTCTCTATCTGTCTCTCTCTCTTTATCTTACTCCCTCTCTATCTCTCTCTCTCTCTCTTTTTTCTCTTTCTCTCTCTCTCTCTCTCTCTCTCTGTTTGTCTGCGAATATGTTGTTCTACTTATCTGTCTGCGACTCGATAGGTCTCTCACTCTCTCTCTCTCTCTCGCTCTCTCTATCTCTCTCTCTCTCTCTCTCTCTCTCTCTCTCTCTCTCTCTCTCTCTCTCTCTCTCTCTCTCTCTCTCTCTCTCTCCCTCTCTCCCTCTCTCTCTCTATATCTCTCTCTCTCTCTCTCTCTCCCTCTCTGTCTCTGTCTCTCTCTCTCTCTACCTCTCTCTCTCTCTCTCTCTCCCCCGTGCCCGTGTGTCTGTCTATTTTCCTAATTTTTCGTAAGTCTACGGGTCTGTAAGGCTGTCTTCCTGTCTTTCTATTTTTACACATGTCTGTCTCTCTGTCTGTTTAACTGCCTATCATCCTGTCAGCCTCTCTGTGTCTGTTTGCGAATATGTTGTTCTACTTATCTGTCTGCGAGTCAATAGGTCTGTCTCTCTCTATCTGTCTCTCTCTCTTTATCTTACTCCCTCTCTATCTCTCTCTCTTCTCTCTCTCTCTCAACCTCGCCTCACTCTCTTGTTCTCTCTTTCTTTGTCTATCTGTCTGTCTGTATATCTGCCTGTCTGTCTCTGCCGGTGTGTCTGTCTTCGAAGCTGTCTGTGTGTCTCTCTCTCTCTTCCTGAGTGTCTGTATGTCTGCGAGTCTGTGGGTCAGCCTGTCTGTCTGCATATCTACCTATCTGGCTATCAGTCTGCCGATCTGTCTGCCTGTTTGTCTGCCTCTCTGTCTGAGAGGCTGTATGTATTCCTGCCTATCTGTCTGTCTGTGTATCTCTCTCTCTCTTCCTGTGTGTCTGGATGTGTGTTTTCCTATCTGTCTGTCTGTCTGGTTGTCTGCCTCTCTCTCTCTCTGTCCTTGCGACTGACAGTTTGCCCGTCTGCCTGTCTCTGTGTCTGCATGTCTGTCTGTCTGTATATCTGCCTGTCTGTCTGCGAGGCTGTAGGTATTCCTGCCTATCTGTCTGCCTGACTATCTGTATGTCACTCTCTCTCACTGACTGTCTGTATGTCTGCGAGTCTGTGGGTCTGCGTGTCTGCCTGCATATATACCAATCTGTCTGTCTGTATCCCGGTCAGTCTGCCTGCCTGTCTGTCTGTCCCTCTCTCTGCCGGTCTGTGTGTCTGTTTTCATAATTTTCTGTCGTCTGTGGGTCTGTAAGGCTGTCTTCCTATCTGTCTATTTCTACGCGTGTCTGTCTCTCTGACTGTTTGACTGCCTATCATCCTGTCAGCCTCTCCGTGTCTGTCTGCGAATATGTTGTTCTACTTATCTGTCTGCGAGTCAATAGGTCACTCTCTCTCTATCTGTCTCTCTCTCTCTCTCTCTCTCTCTCTCTCTCTATCTTACTCTTTCTTTCTCTCTCTTTCTCTCTCTCTCTCTCCCACTCTCTCTCTTTCTCTCTCTCTCTCTCTCTGCGTCTTTCTGCGAATATGGTGTTCTACTTATCTGTCTGCGAGTCAATAGGTCTCTCTCTCTCTCTATCTGTCTCTCTCTTTATCTTACTCTCCTCCTTCTGTCTCTATCTCTCTCCTTCTCTCTATATCTCTCTCTCTCCTTCTCTCTATCTCTCGCTCTCTCTCTTTCTCTCTCTCTTTCTCTCTCATTTCTCTCTCTCTCTCTATCTCTGTCTGCTCTCTGTCCTATGTCTATCTCTCTGAATGTCTGTCTGTATGCCTGCCTGTCTGTCTCTGCCGGTGTGTCTGTCTG
>JAWNPB010000205.1:52500-55000 GCA_035045355.1 Drosophila lacicola
AGAGGCTGTAGGTATTCCTGCCTATCTGTTTGTCTGTGTATCTCTCTCTCTCTCTCTACCTGTGTGTCTGGATGTCTGTTTTCCTATCTGTCTGTCTGTCTGCTTGTCTGCCCCTCTCTCTGTACATGCGACTGACAGTTTGGCCGTCTGCCTGTCTCTGTGTCTGCATGTCTGTCTGTCTGTATATCTGCCTGTCTGTCTCTAACGATGTGACTGTCTGCGAAGCTGCAGGTATTCCTGCCTATCTGTCTGCCTGACTATCTGTGTGTCACTCTCTCTCACTGAGTGTCTGTATGTCTGCGAGTCTGTGGGTCTGCGTGTCTGCCTGCATATATACCAATCTGTCTGTCTGTATCCCGGTCAGTCTGCCTGCCTTCTGTCTGCCTGTCTGTCTGTCCCTCTCTTTGCCCGTCTGTCTGTCTGTCTAATTTTCCGTCGTCTGCGGGTCTGTAAGGCTGTCTTCCTATATGTCTATTTCTACGCATGTCTGTCTTTCTGTCTGTTTGACTGCCTATCATCCTGTCAGCCTCCTTGTGTCTGTCTGCGAATATGTTGTTCTACTTAACTGTCTACGAGTCAATTGGTCTCTCTCTCTATATCTGTCTCTCTCTCTTTATCTTACTCCCTCTCTATCTCTCTCTCTCTCTCTCTATCTGTCTGTCTGCCCGCCTGCCTGTCTCTCTGTCTGTCTGTATATCTGTCTGACTGTCTATACCGGTGTGTCTGTCTGCGAGGCTGTAGGTATTCCAGCCCATCTGTCTACCTGCCAGTCTGTGTATCTCTCTCTCTTCCTGTGTGTCTGCAGGGTCTGCGAGTCAATGGGTCTGCGAGTCTGTGGGTCTGCGTGTCTGTCTGCATATATACCTACCTGTCTGTCTGTCTGAAGGTCTATCTGCCTGTTTGTCTGTCTCTCTCTCCCTATCTGTCTCTTTATCTGTCTCTCTCTCTCTCTCTTCCTGTGTGTCTGTATGTCTGTTAGTCTGTGGGTTTATGTATCTGCCTGCCTATCTACCTATCTGCCTGCCGGTCTGTCTGCCTGTTTCTCTGCCTGTCTGTCTATCTGTATATTTCTCTCTGCCCGTATGTCTGTCTATTTTCCTAATTTTCCGTAAGTCTACGGGTCTGTAAGGCTGTCTTCCTGTCTTTCTATTTCTACACATGTCTGCCTCTCTGTCTGTTTGACTGCCTATCATCCTGTCAGCCTCTCTGTGTCTGTCTGCGAATATATTGTTCTACTTAACTGTCTACGAGTCAATAGGTCTCTCTCTCTCTCTATCTGTCGCTCTCTCTATCTTACTCCCTCTCTCTCTCTCTCTCGCTCTCTGTCTCTCTCTCTCACTCTCGCTCTCTCTTTCTCTCTCTCTCTGTCTTTCTCTTTCTTTCTTTGTCTATCTGTCTGTCTGTATATCTGTCTGTCTGCCTCTGCCGGTGTGTCTGTCTTGGAAGCTGTAGGTATTTCTGCTTATCTGTCTGTCTGTGTATCTCTCTCTCTCTCTACCTGTGTGTCTGGATGTCTGTTTTCCTATATCTCTGTCTGTCTGCTTGTCTGCCCCTCTCTCTGTACATGCGACTGACAGTTTGGCCGTCTGCCTGTCTCTGTGTCTGCATGTCTGTCTGTCTGTATATCTGCCTGTCTGTCTCTAACGATGTGACTGTCTGCGAAGCTGCAGGTATTCCTGCCTATCTGTCTGCCTGACTATCTGTGTGTCACTCTCTCTCACTGAGTGTCTGTATGTCTGCGAGTCTGTGGGTCTGCGTGTCTGCCTGCATATATACCAATCTGTCTGTCTGTATCCCGGTCAGTCTGCCTGCCTTCTGTCTGCCTGTCTGTCTGTCCCTCTCTTTGCCCGTCTGTCTGTCTGTCTAATTTTCCGTCGTCTGCGGGTCTATAAGGCTGTCTTCCTATATGTCTATTTCTACGCATGTCTGTCTTTCTGTCTGTTTGACTGCCTATCATCCTGTCAGCCTCCTTGTGTCTGTCTGCGAATATGTTGTTCTACTTAACTGTCTACGAGTCAATTGGTCTCTCTCTCTATATCTGTCTCTCTCTCTTTATCTTACTCCCTCTCTATCTCTCTCTCTCTCTCTCTCTATCTGTCTGTCTGCCCGCCTGCCTGTCTCTCTGTCTGTCTGTATATCTGTCTGACTGTCTATACCGGTGTGTCTGTCTGCGAGGCTGTAGGTATTCCAGCCCATCTGTCTACCTGCCAGTCTGTGTATCTCTCTCTCTTCCTGTGTGTCTGCAGGGTCTGCGAGTCAATGGGTCTGCGAGTCTGTGGTTCTGCGTGTCTGTCTGCATATATACCTACCTGTCTGTCTGTCTGAAGGTCTATCTGCCTGTTTGTCTGTCTCTCTCTCCCTATCTGTCTCTTTATCTGTCTCTCTCTCTCTCTCTCTTCCTGTGTGTCTGTATGTCTGTTAGTCTGTGGGTTTATGTATCTGCCTGCCTATCTACCTATCTGCCTGCCGGTCTGTCTGCCTGTTTCTCTGCCTGTCTGTC
>JAWNPB010000205.1:65000-131823 GCA_035045355.1 Drosophila lacicola
GCCCGTGTGTCTGTCTATTTTCCTAATTTTCCGTAAGTCTGCGGGTCTGTAAGGCTGTCTTCCTGTCTTTCTATTTTTAAACATGTCTGTCTCTCTGTCTGTTTGACTGCCTATCATCCTGTCAGCCTCTCTGTGTCTGTCTGCGAATATGTTGTTCTACTTATCTGTCTGCGAGTCAATAGGTCTCTCTCTCTCTCTCTATCTGTCTCTCTCTCTTTATCTTACTCCCTCTCTATCTCTTTCTCTCTCTGTTTGTCTGCGAATATGTTGTTCTACTTATCTGTCTGTGACTCGATAGGTCTCTCTCTCTCTCTCTCTCTCGCTCTCTCTCTCTCTCTCCCTCTCTCCCTCTCTCTCTCTCTCTCGGTCTGTCTGTCTGTTTGTCTGCCTGTCTGCCTGTCTGTCTATTTCTCTCTGCCCGTGTGTCTGTCTATTTTCCTAATTTTCCGGAAGTCAACGGGTCTGTAAGGCTGTCTTTCTGTCTCTGTCTCTCTCTCTGCCTGTTTGTCTGCCTCTCTGTATGAGAGGCTGTAGGTATTCCTGCCTATCTGTCTGTCTGTGTATCTCTCTCTCTCTTCCTGTGTGTCTGGATGGTTGTTTTCCTATCTGTCTGTCTGTCTGCTTGTATGCCTCTCTCTCTCTCTGTCCTTGCTACGTCTGCCTGTCTCTGCGACTGCATGTCTGTCTGTCTGTATATCTGCCTGTCTGTCTCTACCGATGTGACTGTCTGCGAGGCTGCAGGTATTCCTGCCTATCTGTCTGCCTGACTGTCTGTGTGTCACTCTCTCTTCCTGAGTGTCTGTATGTCTGCGAGTCTGTGGGTCAGCCTTTCTGTCTGCAAATCTACCTATCTGGCTGTCTGTCTGCCGGTCTGTCTGCCTGTTTGTCTGCCTCTCTGTCTGAGAGGCTGTAGGTATTCCTGCCTATCTGTCTGTCTGTGTATCTCTCTCTCTCTTCCTGTGTGTCTGTCTGCCTGTGTGCCTCTCTCTCTCTGTCCTTGCGACTGACAGTTTGCCCGTCTGCCTGTCTCTGCGTCTGCATGTCTATCTGTCTGTATATCTGCCTGTCTGTCTCTACCGATGTGACTGTCTGCGAGGCTGCAGGTATTCCTGCCTATCTGTCTGCCTGACTGTCTGTGTGTCACTCTCTCTTCCTGAGTGTCTGTATGTCTGCGAGTCTGTGGGTCAGCCTGTCTGTCTGCAAATCTACCTATCTGGCTGTCTGTCTGCCGGTCTGTCTGCCTGTTTGTCTGCCTCTCTGTCTGAGAGGCTGTAGGTATTCCTGCATATCTGTCTGTCTGTGTATCTCTCTCTCTCTTCCTGTGTGTCTGGATGGTTGTTTTCCTATCTGTCTGTCTGTCTGCTTGTGTGCCTCTCTCTGTCTGTCCTTGCGACTGACAGTTTGCCCGTCTGCCTGTCTCTGCGTCTGCATGTCTGTCTGTCTGTATATCTGCCTGTCTGTCTCTACCGATGTGACTGTCTGCGAGGCTGCAGGTATTCCTGCCTATCTGTCTGCCTGACTATCTGTGTGTCACTCTCTCTTACTGAGTGTCTGTATGTCTGCGAGTCTATGGGTCTGCGTGCCTGCCTGTATATATACCAATCTGTCTGTCTGTATCCCGGTCAGTCTGCCTGCCTTCTGTCTGCCTGTCTGTCTGTCCCTCTCTCTGCCCGTCTGTCTGTCTGTTTTCTTAATTTTCCGTCGTCTGCGGGTCTGTAAGGCTGTCTTCCTATCTGTCTATTTCTACTGTAATGTTGATATCTTCCACTTGTATAGCATTTTATTATGTTATGTGTTGCACTTATAGTTGTTTTGAATTTATAGACAAAGGCACGTCAGTGCTGTTTTGCATTTTGTGTAAGAATGAATTTATTATGAGTCAATATAAAGCTCTTAGCCTATGGAAACATGTATATACTTATGCTGTTATTGGTTAACAGCTACAAAGAGAGGGAGAGTGAGTAGCTCGCATATGCCTGTATTAGTGAGCATATATATTGCTCACGGAATGCGCTCAGACGGAGCGTGGGATCTGCAGCGTAAGCATAAACGGTCAGCTAGTGAGGCTAGTGAACCGCGCTGTGTAATATGAGACATAAATACATAAAGTGGCTCTGGGCTTGTTTACTATATTATTGTTACTGTATGCAACAAAGTGCTGCATACTTTATATTTAAATACAGGGTATTCTGTAAGGAAATATACGCACTACACCTCCCCTTTTAGAGAAATAACGTAAAATTATGAATGTGTAGTTATTAAATGAACTTAATTATTGAGGTTTTCTTTTTTCTTTTTGTTTTTAATAAAAATTGAAATTTTTTTGTGTTTGTTGTTTTTTTTTTTTTTTTGATATTTGAATAAAGGAACTTTTTTGAAAGTAATGAATGTTTTATTTATATGGTTATATATATATATATATTTTTTTTGTGTATATAAATTTTTCTTTTATTTTTTTTTTGTGTTTGTGTGGCCATACTACAAAATGATTATGTATTAAAAATTTTTAACCTATCCTTATGTACTTTTTGCTTTTATTTTTAGTATCTGATATTTCTATATTATCTTTATCCTCTATACCAGTGACCTTATATGGTGCAATATAATTAAAATTTAGCTTATGGCCTGTTTCGTTTCTTAGTAATCTCCTATTGATATTCCTATGTTAATTAGTTTTGAATCGTATAAATGTTCATTCTTTCTTTTATTTTCTTCGATCATTACTCTTGCTCTTTTATATGCTACTTCTAATCTATATTTACTTTCTTTAGCATAGTCTTCTATATTGTATAATGGACTTATATTACTTACTGAATTAAAATAAGATGGCAAATTACTTTGTTTGCTGAAAAGTAGTGCTGGACAGTAGTTATGTGCCATAAAGGGGGTCGTGTTGAAACAGTAAAGTATTGGAGCCATAGATCCCAATCAGTCTTATCAACTGATATATAAGAACGTATGTACTCGTTGAAAGTTCTATGACTTCTTTCTACTGTTCCAACTGTCTGGTGGTGGTGTGCTGTAGACGTTAAATTGTCTGTCTTTAAGTATTTGCACAGGTCATTAATAATAGAATTTTTATATTCAGTTCCCATGTCCGAAATGAACGTCTTCATCGGACCGAACTTCAGTATAAAAGATTCAAATATTGCTTTTGCAACTGTATTAGCCGATTTGTTTGGTACTGGAATAGCTACAAGATATTTTGTTAAATCGCATATCATTGTAATTGCATATTCGTTTCCATTTTCGGATTTTGGTAGTGGACCTATAGTGTCCACTATCACTCTGTCGAACGCATTTATCGGCGTGTCTGTAATGGTCAGAGGTGTTTTTGTGTGTGTCGTTTTTTTCGACTTTTGGGATTTAAGACATCTACGTATATATTTGGTTATATGACGTGTCATATTTTTCCAGTAGTAGTGTCTTTTTATTTTAGATAGCGTTCTTGAAATGCCAGTATGACCTCCTTGTATTGGATCGTCATGATATGTAAACAGTATCGCTTCTTGATCTTTTTCATTATTTATTGTGGTCACCGGCTTGAGTAGCGCTACTCGTAATGATTTTAATGTTTTGTTGCTCCTATTTTTAAAAGATTCAATTTCGCTCGGTGCCAGTTTGAGTTGGCTGATTTCATGTTTACCGGCTTCTTTTTCAAGCCTTTGGAAAAACTGACCTAAGTCAAATGTTCCATTGGTGTACAGATCGCTAACATCAATTCTTGCTATAATTTTTCTTCATATATTATTTGATATAGCAAGGCCACTACTTTTCGTACTTCGTCATTACAAATTACTTCATATACGTGGGGCTTAGAAGCGTTGTCAAGAGTTTGCATAGGCAAATCTACTTGATCTTTTCCTGCGCAGGATTTTTTCTGTTTACTTTGGTGCCTGATAGTGACTTTCAGGACTTTAACTTGTAAGTCTTTGAGTTCTTTGATGGTTATTCTTGATAACGCATCAGCTACATAGTTATCTTAACCCTTTAGATAATCTACTGTGAAATCGTATTCTTTTGAATATTGAAAACAATTGACCATTGAAAATAAATATGTTAATGGTCTGTGATCTGTTCGGACTGTAAAATGTTTGCCATAAATATATGGTCGAAAATGTGTAATTGACCAGTGTATTGCTGCTAATTCTTGTTCTGTTGTACTTTTATTACTTTCTCCCTTAGTAAATGAACATGATGCATAAGCAATTGGGAGTTGGAGCCCATTACGGTTTTGAGTTAAAACCGCTCCACAAGCTTGCTTACTTGCATCAGTTATTAAGCAAAATTCTTTGCTGAAATCCGGGTATTGTAATAATATTGGGTTTCTTAGTGCCGATTTGAGATGTTTGAAGGCATGCTGGCAGTCGGCTGTCCATTCGAACTTAACATCTTTTTTACATAATCTTGTTATGTGACGAGAATAGTCAGCAAAATTTTTTATAAAACGTCTGTAATAATTGCAGAATGCAACGAATCTTCGAGAGCTGTCCGCATCGTGTGAGACTGGATAATTTTTAATGACGTCGTATTTTTTGTCAACTGGCAAGATTCCTTTATCGGTGTATTTGCGTCCCAGAAATGTGACTTCATGCATAAACAATGAACATTTTTCAGGATGTAACTTTAGGTTGTATTTCCTACATTTCTTAAAAACATCAGTTAAGTTTTTAAGCATATGTTTTTCGGAACAACCTATAACTATTAGATCATCCATATAAGGAATGGTTGAGAAGGTTCAAGTTCAGAGAATGCAATAGTCATCATTCTCTGAAATGAATTTTTAAACCAAAGGGTAATAGCGTAAAGCGATTGGAAAGACGTTATATTTCTTGAACTTTCTTCAAGTTCAATTTGGTGAAAGCCTGACATTAAGTCAAAGCATGAAAAATATTTTGCTCTCCCTAGTTGATCTAAAATATCATCAATTCTGGGTTATGGAAATTTATCAGACAACAGTTTTTTATTAATCTGACGTTAGTCAATTACTAATCGCCATTTCTTATCTTCTGATCATGAGAATGCACTTTCTTTGGAACTAGTAAAAGTGGTCTATTGCATTCTGAAACTGATGGTTCGACAATTTTGTCGGAGATTAATTTGCCTACTTGTTTTTTTTCATATAAATTGGTTCAGTATCCTTCAATCTCAATGTTTGTTTATAAAAATTATTTGTTGTTATTGATTCGGTTTCAAGCCCGAATACATCACTATACTTGGTGCATAGTTCTATTAATTGTGGTTTAAATTGTCTTGGAAAGTTTTTATTTAATTGAGCTATTACTGTGTTTTTTCTGTTTTCTGGAGTAGTTTGAACTACGTCGTATTTCGAAAGTAGTTCAAAGTTCAGAATATTTATATTATTTAATTGCTCTTTATTGGTCGTATTAAGAAATCAAACAAATGTATTCTTTTGTGTTGCAACTGTGTTTGCAACGTAAATACCAG
Organism: Drosophila lacicola; assembly: GCA_035045355.1. Lineage (NCBI taxonomy): Eukaryota > Metazoa > Arthropoda > Insecta > Diptera > Drosophilidae > Drosophila > Drosophila lacicola. The sequence continues at coordinate 70,449 of JAWNPB010000205.1, forward strand.
GTTTAATTTCCTGATTTGTGATTAATATATTATCTTCACTTTTCGGACAACTTCCGATCGTGCTGGTAGAAGTATTGAATTGTTACCAGAACTGAATGTTATTGGAACATAAATTTGGACATTTATATTGTTTGGTCTTATTATAAACCAATATTCGGACGGTTCTAGGTCTATTTTGCAATTAAGACCTTTAATGAAATCTATGCCTATTATTCCGTCACACGGTATAGCGAAATGTGCATCGACTATATGAAAATTGTGAGGAATTATATATTTGTCGGCTTGTAGCTCAATTGGGGCGAGGCCTTTGGATTTTATGATTCCTTGACCTATACCTTGAATGTCTATAGTGTTATTCAACTGGATGTCGTTGAAGACATCAGAATCTTCTTTAAAAATTGAGATATCTGCACCTGTATCTATTAAAAATACCAGTTTCTTTCCTGATTCTACATTATAAAAAGAGACAAAAATATTGAGATTGAAGTTTATTGAATAAACTTTTATTAATTCTGTGTATCTAAAGGGGGTTGTTGGTATCCCGAATTATTTTGGGCTACCCTAACATTGTTTCTGTTGTTATTGTTATTACGATTATAACCTCTAGATCCTCCACGGGCTCTGTTATTATTATTATTACCACCGCGGTTGTTATTACCACCGCGGTAGTAGCCACGGCCGTATGAGTTGTTTCCATATGAGCCGGTTGCCCTTCCTCTGTAGTTACCTCGACCGCGGTTTGCGCCGCCCTGAAGGTAATTCTGGCAGAATAAAATGTTGTTAGACTGCCCAGTTGCTTCTGTGCAACTATTTACAAATTTTGGGATAGCATCATTCATGTTACTAAATGTGCCTGCCTGCATGATAAGTTTTACCTTATCTATAGAGCAGTTCTTGGTCATTGCCTTTACAGCTTGGATTGTGCTATATTTATTAGCCAATTCTGGTGTTAAACCATCGTTTATATAAGCTCCTTCTAAAGCTTTTGTTAACTGCTCAACCTCTTGAGTGTACTGGTTGGCAGTTTTGTTCTTTTGTTGCAAGTTGAGTAGTTTGGCTGACAATACTTCGACTGATTCGCCTTTTACCGTGCTTGATAATTTTGCAATGATTTGAGCGATAGTTTGCTCATTGCATGGCCTTATAGTTTTGTCTTAATAAGACTGACAGCTGTTACTTCATGATCTTCTTTTAGTGAGTCTATAAGACTCAAAGCATCTTTGAAGCTTTGTAAGTTTTCTGCCTTTCCATCAAACTCTGGTAAGAGCGATGCGGCTAGTTTGAGAAAACTTATAGCTGTTTGGGCCATTGTGCTGTAAGTTGGTTGGGTATTTACTTTAGAATCTGATGGTTTAGTATCAGCTGGCAGTGAAAGCAGTTTCTCGTCGAATGACGCTGAAGTGTTAAGAGAATTTGGAAGGAATATTGTTATATTATGCCTTTCCGAAATTCGCCTAATGTTTTCTCTTAAACTGCTTAAAGCATCCACTGTCTGTGTTAAATGCAAATCTGTTAGTTTTGTTGCATTGTCACATATAAGTTAAGTTGTCGGCTGGTATCGTAGGAATCTACAAGAATTTTAACGTGTTTTGACATTGTCTCGTTTGAGACCGGTGCGCTTTTGTTAAGGCACTTGAAGGATTTATTAAACTCCTCACGTTGTTGCTTAAGAATGGTAATGATTTGCGTCCATTCCATTTATAGACATTTTTAATTTATATATGCTAACGCACAATAATAATGTCAATAATTCCTAAAATAGGGTGTTCTAATTGTTGGGTGTTTTTTTTAAATGCTACAAAATCTAACGTTCTGCCTAATATTGGGTGCTCTTTAATGATCGACCTAACTTGTATACCCGGAAGGGTTGTGTTTTTGTACAATGTATTTACGGTGAGAAATCTAAGTGAAATGTTTCCATATATAAAGTTTCTAATTCATATATGCTTACTGGGGTCGCTGAGACCAATTGTTGAATTCTTTCCTTAAAAAAGGCATCTCCGTCTTATTGCTTCTATTGTGTCCATTATCAAAAATTTCTATTTATTTTTTTTTTTCAATTTATATATATATTATTTTTGAGTTTTATTTTATTGTGATAATTTTTAATGACGTCGTATTTTTTGTCATCTGGCAAGATTCCTTTATCGGTGTATTTGCGTCCCAGAAATGTGACTTCATGCATAAACAATGAACATTTTTCAGGATGTAACTTTAGGTTGTATTTCCTACATTTCTTAAAAACATCAGTTAAGTTTTTAAGCATATGTTTTTCGGAACAACCTATAACTATTAGATCATCCATATAAGGAATGGTTGAGAAGGTTCAAGTTCAGAGAATGCAATAGTCATCATTCTCTGAAATGAATTTTTAAACCAAAGGGTAATAGCGTAAAGCGATTGGAAAGACGTTATATTTCTTGAACTTTCTTCAAGTTCAATTTGGTGAAAGCCTGACATTAAGTCAAAGCATGAAAAATATTTTGCTCTCCCTAGTTGATCTAAAATATCATCAATTCTGGGTTATGGAAATTTATCAGACAACAGTTTTTTATTAATCTGACGTTAGTCAATTACTAATCGCCATTTCTTATCTTCTGATCATGAGAATGCACTTTCTTTGGAACTAGTAAAAGTGGGCTATTGCATTCTGAAACTGATGGTTCGACAATTTTGTCGGAGATTAATTTGCCTACTTGTTTTTTTTTCATATAAATTGGTTCAGTATCCTTCAATCTCAATGTTTGTTTATAAAAATTATTTGTTGTTATTGATTCGGTTTCAAGCCCGAATACATCACTATACTTGGTGCATAGTTCTATTAATTGTGGTTTAAATTGTCTTGGAAAGTTTTTATTTAATTGAGCTATTACTGTGTTTTTTCTGTTTTCTGGAGTAGTTTGAACTACGTCGTATTTCGAAAGTAGTTCAAAGTTCAGAATATTTATATTATTTAATTGCTCTTTATTGGTCGTATTAAGAAATCAAACAAATGTATTCTTTTGTGTTGCAACTGTGTTTGCAACGTAAATACCAGGTTTAATTTCCTGATTTGTGATTAATATATTATCTTCACTTTTCGGACAACTTCCGATCGTGCTGGTAGAAGTATTGAATTGTTACCAGAACTGAATGTTATTGGAACATAAATTTGGACATTTATATTGTTTGGTCTTATTATAAACCAATATTCGGACGGTTCTAGGTCTATTTTGCAATTAAGACCTTTAATGAAATCTATGCCTATTATTCCGTCACACGGTATAGCGAAATGTGCATCGACTATATGAAAATTGTGAGGAATTATATATTTGTCGGCTTGTAGCTCAATTGGGGCGAGGCCTTTGGATTTTATGATTCCTTGACCTATACCTTGAATGTCTATAGTGTTATTCAACTGGATGTCGTTGAAGACATCAGAATCTTCTTTAAAAATTGAGATATCTGCACCTGTATCTATTAAAAATACCAGTTTCTTTCCTGATTCTACATTATAAAAAGAGACAAAAATATTGAGATTGAAGTTTATTGAATAAACTTTTATTAATTCTGTGTATCTAAAGGGGGTTGTTGGTATCCCGAATTATTTTGGGCTACCCTAACATTGTTTCTGTTGTTATTGTTATTACGATTATAACCTCTAGATCCTCCACGGGCTCTGTTATTATTATTATTACCACCGCGGTTGTTATTACCACCGCGGTAGTAGCCACGGCCGTATGAGTTGTTTCCATATGAGCCGGTTGCCCTTCCTCTGTAGTTACCTCGACCGCGGTTTGCGCCGCCCTGAAGGTAATTCTGGCAGAATAAAATGTTGTTAGACTGCCCAGTTGCTTCTGTGCAACTATTTACAAATTTTGGGATAGCATCATTCATGTTACTAAATGTGCCTGCCTGCATGATAAGTTTTACCTTATCTATAGAGCAGTTCTTGGTCATTGCCTTTACAGCTTGGATTGTGCTATATTTATTAGCCAATTCTGGTGTTAAACCATCGTTTATATAAGCTCCTTCTAAAGCTTTTGTTAACTGCTCAACCTCTTGAGTGTACTGGTTGGCAGTTTTGTTCTTTTGTTGCAAGTTGAGTAGTTTGGCTGACAATACTTCGACTGATTCGCCTTTTACCGTGCTTGATAATTTTGCAATGATTTGAGCGATAGTTTGCTCATTGCATGGCCTTATAGTTTTGTCTTAATAAGACTGACAGCTGTTACTTCATGATCTTCTTTTAGTGAGTCTATAAGACTCAAAGCATCTTTGAAGCTTTGTAAGTTTTCTGCCTTTCCATCAAACTCTGGTAAGAGCGATGCGGCTAGTTTGAGAAAACTTATAGCTGTTTGGGCCATTGTGCTGTAAGTTGGTTGGGTATTTACTTTAGAATCTGATGGTTTAGTATCAGCTGGCAGTGAAAGCAGTTTCTCGTCGAATGACGCTGAAGTGTTAAGAGAATTTGGAAGGAATATTGTTATATTATGCCTTTCCGAAATTCGCCTAATGTTTTCTCTTAAACTGCTTAAAGCATCCACTGTCTGTGTTAAATGCAAATCTGTTAGTTTTGTTGCATTGTCACATATAAGTTAAGTTGTCGGCTGGTATCGTAGGAATCTACAAGAATTTTAACGTGTTTTGACATTGTCTCGTTTGAGACCGGTGCGCTTTTGTTAAGGCACTTGAAGGATTTATTAAACTCCTCACGTTGTTGCTTAAGAATGGTAATGATTTGCGTCCATTCCATTTATAGACATTTTTAATTTATATATGCTAACGCACAATAATAATGTCAATAATTCCTAAAATAGGGTGTTCTAATTGTTGGGTGTTTTTTTTTAAATGCTACAAAATCTAACGTTCTGCCTAATATTGGGTGCTCTTTAATGATCGACCTAACTTGTATACCCGGAAGGGTTGTGTTTTTGTACAATGTATTTACGGTGAGAAATCTAAGTGAAATGTTTCCATATATAAAGTTTCTAATTCATATATGCTTACTGGGGTCGCTGAGACCAATTGTTGAATTCTTTCCTTAAAAAAGGCATCTCCGTCTTATTGCTTCTATTGTGTCCATTATCAAAAATTTCTATTTATTTTTTTTTTTCAATTTATATATATATTATTTTTGAGTTTTATTTTATTGTGTTATTTATTCTGTTCATATCTTATTGTATGCATTTTTACATTTTGTACCTTTAGTACATTATTATATTTTGTCCAGATCATTAGCTCTGCTTAAGTATTTATTTTTTAAACATTTGTGCAGTTTGTAAATTTTTATAAAACATATTTCTGCACATTATAATTACTAAACAATGTTACAATCAGCTTCTAAACTGGAGTCTCGACCTCAACTTTATTTATTACATTAGCAGTGGAGTCCACTGTCTTAGTGTCTATTAAGCTCATTTCTACAGTGTCTGTTTTACTTATACTATTTTTAAACCTTCACAAAAATGATTCTTTTTTTTTTTGTGTTAAATGGAATACTTCGTTATAAGTTAAGTCTATTAATCAAATTAATTAATCATATTTGATTTTGAAAAAATTTTCTTTTTTTTTACATTTTAAATTTGTATTTTTTTCCTACCTATTGTTTCGAATGGCTGTACGGGCCAAACGTCTTGCCGGTCGACTCAATTGTCGTCGTGCATTATTACAATTTTTAAGTTTTAGTTATGACTATTTAATTTAATATAATGGGCGCTCTTGACAGCGCTGCCGGTCCTCTCGTTATAGGGTGCTCTTTATTCCCACTACGGTTTGCCTCTCATGCAACTAACCTTAGTTGCTTTGTATTCCCTCGTAGTCTTCTGGGCACTTCTTTGTTGGTCTGGGCAGCTGTTTTTTCTGTGGCGGTGGAATTTTTGTATTATTATTTATTTTTTGATATTTTGAGGAGAAGGTGTTACTTGTGCTTTAAATCGCTATGCCTCTTCAGTGAGGAAATCTAGCTCTCTTGCTAGTCTATTTGAATCTTCCCAAGTCGGGGGCTTATTGCTATTATATAATAGCTTGCATATCTCAGCTTTGCGTTTTTTATACGCAGCTGTATGCCGCCTCGATTTCTTGGTTTTTTTTATATATTTGATTTTGATCAACTACCGGGGCCGTTAATCTTCTTGACCTATACTCATCTAATGTGATGCGTATGGACATTTGCGATGCACTTTTGTAACCACCTTACTTACTCAGACTATTTTAGTTCAACCGCCGTTTTAATTTCCATCGACGTAATTTGCTGCCGCTGTTGTTGTTGACGTTCTTGTTGTTCATTAAAAATGGAATGTAATAGTTGTTGACTTTTTCCTTCCTTCTACTGCCTCCAGGCAGGGATTACATGTCACGGTCGCCATGTAGTAAAATGTTCCAATAGTTGTTCTTTTTATTCATTGGAGCTTCTGCTCCAACTGTAAACTTTATTTATTGACTCTTTGTGTCTGAATAATTCTTTCAATCTTTTCTAAGGTGCTACTTAGCTAAGACCGCGCGAACTGCGCTGGCAGCGACGCCGGCAGCGGAGCGGTTATATTATATACTTATATGTATATGTATGCAGCATTGAGAGCCGCGCTGAGAGAGAGTATGTTATGTGCACTTATGTATGTATTGTAGTACGCAGCCGGCTAGCGTGGGAACGCTGACGCTGCATTTTTGCCTACACACATATATGTGTGGTCATATTACATATGTATGCACTTGAAATGTGCATATGTAAACACTGCAGCAAAGTGTTACAGTATGACAGTTTGATATATTTTGAATACAGTGTGTACTCTATATGTGCGCATATCACAATACAATTGAGAAGTTCTCGATTCTCCTGTCCAAGATCGAAGCTTGCCTTAACTCCAAGCACTAACCAAATAACATATAGACCGGACAAACCGTACTTTTGATGGTGACATTCGTTTTTTTTGCGGCTGGTCCAAACTCGCCTTCGTTTTTGTTCGGGTTCGAGACATGCCTGCATGCTCTCAGAGCAAGAGAGTAAGAATACATATGGCCTGTGTCGTGGAACGGCAACGCTGTCTTTTTACTCGCTCACTCTACAAGAAACTGCTTTGGCTTACTCTCATCCATATGATTTGTGCGATAGAACGGCATCGCAGTTTTTTATCTCGCTCCCACTATAGGAAACTGCTTTGGCTTACTCTCAGTGCTCTTTCAATTTGTCTATGTACCGTTTAAATGTTTGTGTGTGCATGTGCCCGCACAAGCAAAAATGCCCACAAATTCAATTTTTCTCAAAAGTCGGTGGCATTTCTTCCCTTTTGAGGGGACGAGTAATATGAAATAATAAAAGGGTTTGCCCCGTCGATGCGAAATTCTTTCATTTTAGCTCGTTCTTCTTCGAAAGGGTACCTAAGCGTTGGCATGTTTTCATTTAAAAGTTTTTGACTTGCTATTCACGCATACTTGCGTATTTTGTATATGAATAGAAGCATTTATGCGCATGTGTGCCTGTTGGTCCCTGCCTGCCTGTCCGATGCAAATTTGACAATATTTTTGGATTTCTAAATTTCGAGCTCTACACACACACACAGAGACACAAATGTGTGTGAATGGGCTGATCATGGGCGCAAAATTTAAAAATATCATTATTGGCATTATTGATGAATGAATGGCTTTTACGGTTCGTATCCAGAGGTGGCCTTGCTACCCCAGCAGATGTATTCAGATATTGGAAAAACATTTGTGGGAGCCTTCCGTTCTTTTGAGAGATTTTTTGCAAGCAACCATCATCTTATCCAAGCAAAGATCAAAACTAGCGTTGGCAATTCAATCCTCCTGGCGCTCCTCACATGGGCGGAAGATCCGACCGATTTATTGACTCTAATTCCAGGACACTTCCCAGTTGGTGGCCCACTACTTTTAGCTAAAGAGCCAGTAATCAAAGAAGACGCCATTTCCATTTTTAACTGCTGGCAGCGTCTCAAAGCTTTCCAACAGCAATTCTGCTTTTGGTGGAAGAACGAGTATCTAAAAAAACTCCACAATCGAAATAAATGACAACCCCATACAAGGGTCCTTCAAGTCGATGGCACGTATCCAGCTCGGCACAATAGATAAAGTCCGCATAGTAGACTTTCTCGTGCTGTCATCCGTAAGCCAATAGTATTCATAAATTTTCATCCTATAATAACGCATCTCATACATTTCATTCTCCAGTTCACTCCTTTGCATAGAAACAGTATGGCACCTTCATCCAAGCGACACAATCAAACCCAGGGAACGGATTCCATTAGCTGCCGGGTGTGCAGAGGAATCCATGCACGACAGAGGAATCCGCCACAGTGCTCGCGGCACCGGGTAGAAGATCTTTGAGACTCGGGCCTTCATTTATTGGCCGCATAAAAGCAACCTTGGCAACGGCCTATGGCCTCTCCGTCAGATGCATTGGCACAGCTGTGCTACGCTTCAAGATAACATAGATGACCAGTGGGATCAATTTAAACTAAGTTCTACAACTCCAGCCGGGGCCAACAAGGCGGATATGAAGGAACACTTCAGCAATGTCGTTTTGGCTGACAACGACTGGTTCCGCCAGTTCTAGTTCCCCAGTACCATTGGTTCTCGGTGCCGACGTCTACCCATAATGCCTGTCTCAACACGGCATTGATTGAGACTCACTCAGGGAGAGAGACTTACTCAGCCTGCAGAACTTTCACAGTTCACAGTTCACTTAAAACTCTCCCCACGGTCTCCACTCCACCTTAACAGCTCCGATATAAAAATATGCAAATCACATGTAATTTAAAGTTCTTTATATGCAGCCGCAATTTTATAATAAACCACCATGTTATTGAGAATAATATACTGTTTCAATTGAAGACGAATTATTTATCCGACGCCTCCCCCAAAAACACTGCCAACGTATTTTTGATGGATCTGCATGTTTGTACTTACGTGCTTGTGTGCGCTAAACAAACGTCTAACATAAATAAAATAGCCTATGTATGTACGATACATAACTGTATTATGTCGTGCCCTCTTTATCACTCACTCTCTCTCGCTCTAACTTTCATTGTTGATCTAGTCACACAACAACAACAAGAAAAGACATTTTTCGCTTCCATTTTTTCGTTATGCTCTTCACCATGCACACATTTTCTGTACGCACGAGCAGAACAGAGTGTATTGCTCAACCAGAAACAAGAAACAGAGTACACGAGAGCGACAAATTAATATATTCGACGAAGACCAAAACCGAATCTGCTTCGTTTTTTCTGTTTTTTTTTTTTTTGTGTGCAGATTGCATTGAAAATATGTGACTGTTATTTGCGGCCCCTGATTTTGACAAACTTGAATTTCATGCAATGCGATGTGCGTGCTTTTGAGATGACTTGGCAAATCCCTTATTTGGCGGCTAAATTCTTCCTTAATGTTTCTATCTCTCTGTTTATTTTGCGCAACTTGTTGCGCTAGTGCACTCAACATTGCAGCCTCGACTATCGTATGTAATTGCTCTGCGGCTATGTGCGGAATTTTTAATCATTCAGAATGTAACCGCTACCACAAATTGGTAGTCTACTTAGGCCAGTAACTTTTTTGTTTAACATTTTTAAGGCTCACAATTCCCCCTAAACACTTAAGCCCTTCTTATACCCTGAACCCATTGAAATAGGTAAAAAGGGTATAATGTATTTGTCAAATGTATGTAACAGACAGAAGGAAGCATATCCAACAGCATAACATATATATATATTCTTGATGAGCATCACAAGCCGAGTCGATCTAGCCATGTCCGTTTCTTATAAAAAGATTTACATCTATCGCCAAACTTGAGCCACTTAATCAATGACTATTTTCAACAAATCATAAAGATATTGGAACATTATATTATATTTCTGGTGCTTGAGCAGGAATAGTAGGACCGCCTTTAGGAATTTTAATTCGAGCTGAACTAGGTCACCCTGAAGCTTTAAGTGGAGATGACCAAATTTAAAACGCTATTGTTACCGCTCATGCTTTTATTATAATAATTTGTATAGCTATGCCAATTAAAGAAGGAAGCATCTCTGACCTCATAATGTATATATATTCTTGATCAGCCCAGTCGAACTTGCCATGTCCGTCTGTCTGTCCGTATGTATGTTACCGCTCTTGCTTTAATTATAATAATTTGTATAGTTATGTCAATTCAAGAAGGAAGCATCTCCGACCTCATAAAGTATATATATTCTTGATCAGCATCAACAGCCGAGTCGATCTTGCCATGTCCATCCGTCCGTCCGTATGTATGAACGCAAGGGTATCAGAACCTATATGAGCTAATGACTTGAAATTTTAGCTGTGGGTCCTCCTAGTGCCCGCGCAGATCGAGTTTGTTTCCGATATTCGATAACTTTTCCCGTTTCCAAGTAATCGATAAAAATCGATATCGAAATCCTGTTTTTGAGCAATTTTGGTAAATAAAAAGATGACTCACATCAAAGTATATATATATCTCGTATCTTTCTTTTTATAGCTATCACAACCTCCCCACTACTACCCCATAGCTATAAATCAAGTAAATATACCAATTTATACTGCCAACCAGTTTACACCACAATTTAAATGCAATTGACCTTTTCAGAACAAACTAATATTCTTTAGCACAATAAGATCTACTTTTGAAAATTTCATCAAGATCGGTTAAGATACACAAAAGTTATTAAATAAAAAGTGTTTTGGCTGGCGTCGTGTTTGTAGGTGCTAGCGCAAATTACAAGGATTTCTGTCCACATGTACACACACACATTCATGCGCGTCTTTATTGAATTCTATCAACATCATTGCATTTGCGATTGTATTGTTTTCTGTGCTGCTGCTAAAATAACAGTTTTATTTTTATTGATCATTTATTGGCATACGTCCTAAGACGTTGATGATATTTTATCGACTGATGTGTCGCTTAATTATATGTTAGTTCTTAAGTCTAACATTAGAGTTTGGTATATAAGTCTCAGTCGCTGAGTACAGCGGCAGAGCGGGAGCATGTATATATGCATACAGTTAAAGCATATAAATTATAATAACGAAGATTATTTCTTTATCATTTATTATTCGAGGGTCAACTTGACCGTTCGAGGGTTCTTTTAAAACTCATTTTTGCATACAATTATAAACATTACTTAGGCTACGGACTCCCGGCAGCGATGTCGGCAGAATGCTGACCATGCGCCTCGTGACACATTCCAGTGGCCACTTGGCGTACAGATCATATTGCATTGCTGCATTGCAACTTCGTTGCGCATGTTTAAATTGTAGACTGCTGAGCGGGCGACTTTGTCGCACACGCATCCGGTCAGCCTATTTTGTTTAGCTGGCGTTAACTCCTCCCTCGGCCAAGTGAAGGACGTCCTCGGTCTTCCTAGTGCCCGCTTGTAGTTTCTTGATAATGGCGTTCCGTTGTTGTAGCTTGCCGCGCTGGCGAATCCTTTGCACTAGTACCAAGAAACAGAAGACAACCGTTAGTGTGACTCCTCCACTCCATATGGGTCCGTAAGTCAACGCAGATTTTAGTTGGCGGATGCGTTGCAGGTTTATCGTACTCATCTCATGTAGAAGAGGTAAGCTCAAGTGTTCCCGATGTTTAGTCACGTTGATTTGAGTGACCGCTGAAACCACAGGCTTCCTTCTGAAGACACCATAGTTGTTGACATATCGTGTGTTGTTAATTACAATTTCGTCATCGAAGTTGACCAGGTAAGTTCCAGAGATGAATGACGATGAGCCTGAGTATCCTGAGATGTTTACGGATGCTTCGTTAATTACGATAGCTCCATCGTCTATCACCATTAACTCGTCTAGGTGGCCGGGGCGAGTACTACATTGCGCGAGTGTGCCAGCTATCAATTGCTGGGCACAGCTGGGTGCTTTTAAGTTTTTGCAGAATGTGGTGCCGATTGCCGCATTGCACTCGCCTACAGCGAAGATGTCTGTACCGCAATCCGCTACGATGCTACTCTCCTCGAAGTCCAGAATTTTACCAGATCGTTGAACGGGAAGAAGATTTATTTTTTTACATACTAACTTAGGTATAGGATATTTAATAAGAAAATACAAAATGTCGTTATTTTGGAAAGCCTTAATGGTACCTCTAATACATCGCTTATACTAATGTTAGTGAAATGTTTAAATGTCATCTCCTTAACATCGACGTTATCAAGCATTACCGGACTGATCAGGTTTATTTTGGAAAGCGTTACTGCGAGAATTAAATTTTGCAAGTCTGATATAATCATCCTATTTTTTGCCAAAATTGTTTCGTATAAATGATCTAAGTCTATATCTTCTGTCTTGCTAATTGAGTTAACTATTTCCGTTAATTGATTGAGTCTTGTATGAAATTTATTATTTAATTCGATCTGTAAGTTTTGCGAATCCGTTATTTGCGTCTGTCTAAACTTGACCTGTTCCCAGTCGTCGAAGTCTGGGGTTCCTGCTATAACTTTAAGTGCTGTCCCTAAGAGATTGATGCTGCGAGGATTTCTGTGATTTACCTTGAGTGTCATAATTAGTGTGTCGATGTGTCCGAGGTCAGTGAGTAGTACGTTTCGAATGTGGTCCTGTTTGAATAAGTCTATCGTCTGTCTGGTTTCGTCTGCGTATGTCTCGTACGAAGTCACGTTCTTTGTGTGTCCTAGGTAGCCGTACTCGTCCCAAATAGTTACGTCCCCGTCAGTTACTGGTATGTAGTCCGAAAGTGTGTAGTTTGTCAGTTTAACTGTCGCGGTCGTAAGGGTCATCATTAGAAGTACTACCAGTGTTGATATTAGACTAAATTGAAAGAGTGAATAAAAAGAATTTATTTTTATTTTCTAAGATTGTCCTTGTGGACCACCCTCCCTTTTATTAAAACCGTTGATCCTAGGTCCGCTTCTACTATGCCTTCTACACATAGTGGGGTTAATTTATTACCTAAGCGTCTATTTGATTTTACCCAAACCTTATCTCCTACTAGATATTCTTTGTTTTCCCTGTTTTTATTTTCCTGTGACATTTTCTTAGATTGTGCTTTTATAAGTCTGTCCCTTATCTGTATTCCTGTTTCTGTGCTGCTTGAGCAGATAACATCGACTGGTTTCATTGCCATCACTGAATGAATAGTTTTATTGTATTCAATCGTTGAAAGCAGGATCAGGTCAACGGTGTCGCTTATGTGCTTGTCAAGTTTCATACACCGTGCAATTTCTGCTAAAGTGCTATGAAACCGTTCGACTTGGCCGTTTGAGACGCTGTGTAAGGGAGGCGTATTTACGATTTGGATATCGAATTTACACAAGATGGATTTCACTGTCTCAGAGTTTAGGGATCTTTCATTGTCGCAATATATGGTATTAATGTTGGGAAAAAAATTTATGAGTTGTAAGATTGGGTTTTTGATGTCTATGATTGCTCTTGACCCAATTGGCTGTGTCACAGCAAATTTAGGAAAATTTATCAACGCATGTTAGAAAAAATTTCTGGTCTGTCGAAAATACATCAATGTGCAGACGTTCTCCCGTGTAGGTAGGAATGGGTGTTTCACCTAACATTTGTTTTTTTGGGTGTCGATCGTACTTAGCCATTGAACAAATTCTACAATTTGCAACAATTTCTGTTGCCAGTTTAGACATGTTTGGGAAAAAATAGTCGCGCATTATTTGCTTGACATTCTCCTGCGCTGTTCGGTGAGCTCTGTTATGTTCTGCTGTTACTATTTGTCTTTGTTCTGTCCTGTCTGGGATGTCTGTCACTACATACTTACAGTATCGGAATGTCGTTGATGGAAATAGCTCAATCAAATTGTGTTGTATAAAAGCAAGGATTGGCAGTTCGCAATGGATTCCGTTGACGACACCTGCATTTACTACATCCTGTAGTGTTTGTAAAAGACTGCTCCTATCTGAGACCCCTACAATATGCCGTGTTTTGTTTTGAAAAAGTATGATAGTTCTGACAAAAGGGGAATGAGATTCTTCAATAATAATCTGATTAGTGAAACAGTTTACTGGTTTATCGGTGGTCTCAATTGTGTAGGTCAGGGATTCTTCGCTATGAATTGTAGCGATATCTGAGCATTGCGAGTCAGAGTCGAGGGCATTCACGTTTTGACGTGACAATGCGTCGGCTACATAGTTTTCTTTGCCAGGTTTGTAAATAATATTTGCATTGTGCTCATCGATAAAAGCTTTCCAGCGTTTTATCTTAGCATTAGGGTTTTTATCTGACACAGCATATGTTAGAGGCTGATGGTCTGTAAAGATATTAAGGTTCCTCACGCCATATAGATAATTCCTAAGATTTTTCAGAGCCCATACAATGGCCAGGAGTTCTCGCTCATTTGTCGCAAGATTTTGCTCATTGTCCGTAATGCTCGTGAAATGAGGGTTATGGGACGACCTTCTTGGGATAGCACTGCTCCAATGCCGTACCCTGAGGAATCTGTTGTCAGGTCAAATGGCTTTTTAAAGTCTGGATATCTCAAAACGACATCTTCAGAGGCCAGTATATCCCTCAATTTACAGAACGCTTCAATTTGTTTCTGTGTGAGTTCGATAACTACTTTCCTCGACTGGTTAGCACTTATTTTGCCATTCTCGCCCTTTAAGACGTCCGTTAGGGGTCTGGCGATATCGGCGAATCCCTTGATAAAACACCTATAATAATTGGCTAATCCTAAGAATGATCTAAGGCCAAATAGTGTTTTCGGGATTTGGAAGCTTTTTATAGCTTGCACTTTTTCAGGTGAAGTTTGAATTCCACCTCTGGACACGGTGAATCCCAGATATTCCACGCTCTTTTTGAAGCACTTGGACTTTTCCTGAGACACCCTCATGTTTGCATCTTCAAGGCTTTTTAAAACCCAATTGATGTGTTTAACATGGTCCTCTTTGTTTGTAGAAAAAATTATCACATCATCAACGTAGACATGACAAGTTTTCCCAATTTCGTCTCGGAGGACGTCATCAATAGCCCTCTGAAATATGCTCGGTGCATTTTTCAGACCGAAAGGGAGCCTACAAAACTCGTACTTTCCATTGTTTACGGAAAATGCGGTTTTTTCCCTATCTCTTTCTGCCAGTTCTATTTGGTGAAAGCCTGACTTGAGGTCCAGTGTTGTGAAGTACTGGGCCTCACCCATGTTTGCTAATATTGCTGAAATATTAGGTATAGGGTATTTATCGCTCACCGTTTTTTCATTCAGTTTCCTGAAGTCGATGACCATTCTTTTTTTCTTGTGACCGAGCTCATCAACACTCTTTTTGTCGACAACCCAGATGGGGTTGTTGTAAGGCGATCTTGATGGCCGGATGATGCCATTGTCGAGAAGTTGTTTAACTTCTGAATTGACAAAATCAGCCACACCCATAGGGTATGGGTATAATTTTGAGTACACCGGCTCATCGTTTGTTCGGATGGTAGCCACAGTGTTTATATTATAAGGTAGGGACTCATTTGGGTCAGCAAACGCATTTGATCTGCGTTTTATCATAATGTCAAAAGATTCTTTCATAGATGAAGGTACATCTGAATCATTGACTTGAGTAAAATTTACTTGGGGGCAAGTTTTAAAATTGAGCGGCTGCGTGCCGCCTTTAAACCTAATGATACCGTTGTTAAAATCAAGTTTTGCATCGACTTGCATAAGTAAGTCAAGTCCCACTATACCGTCGAAATCTTTTAAAGATGGTAAAATGAAGAAAAAGGATGTTTCATTGAACAATTTAATCGGACATTTTTGTAAAATTTTTGTGCCCCCATGGATAGAATTAACCTGAAAAGGCTTTTCAACTGGTGTGACGTTTTGTAAAGCGGACAAGGGTTTGATATAATTCTTAGATGCCCCGGTATCAATTAGTAGCTTAAGAACCAATCCTTCTCCTACATCTTGTTCGACGTACGGGAGAAAGGACTTATTCCTAAAAAAATTACACGAATCATGAGATACGTTGTCTTCGAATGCTTCAACGTTTTCCTCACCGTGAGACTGGTAATCGTTATCACCAGTGCACTGTTCTTGAGCTGAAAAATTTACATTTTGTCGGCTCTGGGTTGAGTCTGTTTTTCTGTTGAAATTAGTTTGTTGCCGAAAACGTGATGTAGACGGGTCAATTTCCATTGGTTCAGGGGCTCGTGACTGCTGGTCTTTACCCTGGAACCGTTGTTTTGCAGAATTGGACTGTGAATTTCCCTGTTGATTTGACTGGGGATTCGTTTGCCCATGGGCCTTGTTATTACCTTGGGTCTTATTTTGGAAATTTTTTCCTTGACCATTATTGTTATCGTTGTTTTGATAACGCGGGTGCTGGCGTTGGCCTGTTGGTTTTTGGTTTCTTTCCTCACTGGTTTTGGCAAAGCTTGCAGCGAATTGTGAATATTCGTTGGAAACTTCAGCTTCTTGTGCCAGAGACAAGGCTGACGGTAAGTCTTCTGGTTGGGCAGAAAATACCACTGTTTTAAGAGACTTCTTAAGGCCAGCTACAAAGGAATGTAGCGCGTCTTTCCTAAATTGCTCATTCAAGACCGTTGCTGCTGCAGGGTCATGTGTCATTAAGGTTTTGTTAGTGAGGAGAGTCAAAGTTTTTTCAACCTCATCGTAATACTCTAACAATTCTCGTTCACCCTGTCTAAGGGTACCAAGTTTTTGTAAGATAACACGTGTTGGCGTCTTATCTGCGTAGGTAAAGTCGAGTCTGGCTATAATAGCCTTGAAATTCAAAACCGTATTAAATGATGATAAGGTTGCGCTTGCTGGGCCTTTGATCTTATTTCTTATAATACCAACTGCATAGAAGTGTCTTGAACTCCCATCAAAAGGTTCAAATACTTCGTAGGCTAATGTTGCTGCTTCTCGCCAGGCAACGTATTCGTCTATTTTGCCAGAAAATTCAGGCAAGGTTTTAACCAGATCAAGGGACTGATCGCACTCTATTCCTGGAACGATTTTAACCCTCTGATATTCAACAATTTCTTTCTTTTTATTAAACTCTGTTTTTAAAGAATTTAATTCACTACGGAAACTACTAATCATATTTTCCATTTTTTCATCAAACACCCTTTGTAAATTCTTAGCTTGTTCCTGCAATGCTAATTGAATTTCTGCCTCCATGGCCTTGATTACGTCTTGTTGCGAAGTCATGTTGTTAGAACTTTTATTTTCCCTGTAAGAGCTAATAATCTCGTCTTCGCTATCTGAATGTTTTATAGAACTATTGTTTCTCCACATGAATTGCTACGTTAAATTGTATGGGTTACTATTCGATTATCAAGACAAAAATGACAAAAAATTTTGTTTTTTTTAAAAATTTTACCTTGATCAATTCAGTAAGTTTATTTATTATGCTTTGTTTTTTTTTTTTTTCACGGAGTGATAGACATTTGAACAGTTCACTTACATGAATTTCATTTTCTCTAAAGTAGCCTTGGTGCGGAGTCGATGGCGGTGGAGTAGCGGCGGGGTCGTGCGGAGTGGTGTACGAACGCTGCGGCGATGATGTGTTGTTGTTGTGTTGAATTTTTTGTGTTTATTTTTGCGCAATTTCTTGCAATGTCTTTTTGTTCAACAAAGTTTTTTTTCACTGTTGTCTTTTTTCAAATAAGTTTCAATACTCGCGGCGTTGGCTGGAGCGGGTTTCATAAAAACATAATCCCTGAGTTCGAAATAGTTTTCACGAGATGTGTTGAATAATTTTTGTCTTATTATTCAATTTTAACGAAACTACTTTTACCATTACTCGGCGTTAGCTAGAGCGGGATTTTAGTTACGGAGTTTTATAAAGCTTGGTTGGGCGCCAATTATAATAACGAAGATAATTTCTTTATCATTTATTATTCGAGGGTCAGCTTGACCGTTCGAGGGTTCTTCTAAAACTGATTTTTGCATACAATTATAAACATTACTTAGGCTAAGGACTCCCGGCAGCGATGTCGGCAGAATGCTGACCATGCGCCTCGTGACACATTCCAGTGGCCACTTGGCGTACAGATCATATTGCATTGCTGCATTGCAACTTCGTTGCGCATGTTTAAATTGTAGACTGCTGAGCGGGCGACTTTGTCGCACACGCATCCGGTCAGCCTATTTTGTTTAGCTAGCGTTAACTTATATGTATACTGGATCTAACTTATGCCCTGTTTCATTTCTTAACAGTACGTTATCTCCTATGTTTAATTCTATATTCTTTACTTTACTATCGTATTTAAGTTTATTGTTTTGCTTGTTTAGTTCAAGCATTATTCTAGCTCTTTTATATGCTATTTCCAATCTATATTTTGATTCTTTAGCATAATCCTCTGCATTATATAAAGGTTCAATGTGTTCATTAACACTATTAAGAAGGCATTCTTGTTAATGTTTGGGTTTTTGCTTAAAATTAGTTCATATCTGCGTTGTGGAAGGTGTTGTATTGAAACAATAAACAAAATATTGTAGCCAAGTATCCCAACCAGTTTAATCAACTGATATGTAAGAACGAATGAGTTCGTTGAATGTTCTATGGCTTCGCTCTACTGTCGCTAAAGTCTGGTGCTGGTGTGCTGTTGAAGTTATGTTTTTGATATCAAGGTATTTACATAAATCTTCTATAACTGAAATTTTATATTCTGTTCCCATGTCCGTAATGAGCGTCTTCAGTGGACCATATTTCAGAATAAAATTTTCAATAATAGCTTTAGCTACAGTTTTTACACTTTTGTTTGGCACAGGTATAGCTACAAGGTATTTTGTTAAATAGCATATCAGTGTGACTGCGTATTCATTACCTTGCTCTAATTTTGGTAATGGACCGATCGTGTCTATTACTACTCTATCAAAAGCCATAATTGGTGTCTCTGTTAGTGTTAAAGGAGTTTGAGTGTGCGTTGACACTATTGATTTTTGGCATTTTGGGAACTTTTTCACATAATTCGTGATATCCCTCGTCATTTTTTTTTAATAGTAATAGCGTTTTATTTTTGAAATAGTTTTTGTTGTTTCCGTATGCCCTCCTTGAATTGGTTTATCGTGGAATGTAGACAGTATTTCTTCGATTTCTTTATTACTTTTTATTGTGGTCACCGGCTGGAGTAGCGCTACTCTTAGGTTTTTCAATTTCTTATTGCCCATTTCTTTAAAGGAATCTTTTGAAACGTATTCAAAGATTTTTTTGCACGATGCCATTTTAAGTTCTTTGATACTATATATACCGGCTTCTTTTTCAAGCCTTTGGAAAAATTGATCTAAATCAAAGACTCCATTGGTATAGAGATCGACAAGATCAATTCTTGCAATAATCTTTTTTCCATGTTTTAAGAAACATTTTTAAGAAACATTCTTAACATCATCATTTCGAATGACGTTATATATATTGGGCATCGAAGTGTCCGGTTGCTTTTGCAATTCGGATTTTGGTCCTGCGCAGGATTTATTCTGTCTACTTGAACTTCTTGTAGTGACTTTTAGTACGTTAGCTGATATGTTTTTTAATTATTTTATTGTGATGCGTGATAATGCATCAGCAACGAAATTGTCTTTGCCCTTGAGATATTCTACAGTTAAGTCATACTCTTCTAAGTCTAATCTCATTTTTGTTAATTTGGAACTTGGATTCATTTTGTAACTGAACGAGAAGCATATGCTACGGGCAATTGTTTATCTCCATAATTGCAGAACGCAACGAATCTTCTAGCGCTATCAGCGTCCGTAGGGACTGGGTATTTTTCAATGACATCATATTTTTTGTCATCTGGCAATATACCTAGATCAGTGTGACCTAGAAAAGTCACTTCATGCATGAAGAATGTGCATTTTTCTGGATGTAGTTTAAGGTTGTGTTTCCTACACAGGTCAAAAACGTTTGTTAAGTTTTTGATCATGTGATTTTCAGAACAGCCGATGACAATTAAGTCATCCATATACAAGAATGCTTGTGAAGGGTCTAATCCCGAAAATGCTATTGTCATCATCCTTTGAAAAGAATTTTGCGCTATTTTTAATCCATATGGTAATCGTGTGAAACGATGAGAGCCATTGCTCGTTGAAAAAGACGTAATATTTCTAGATTGTTCTTTTAGTTCTATTTGGTGGAAACCGGACATTAAGTCCAAGCATGAAAAATATTTAGCTCTTCCTAATTGATCAAGAGTATCATCTATTCTTGGTAACGGAAATTTGTCTGAGAGTAGTTTTTATTTATTTGACGATAGTCTATAACTAATCGCCATCTCTTGGTATCGGATCCCGTTAATCCCTTTTTTGGAACGACAAGTATTGGGCTGTTATACTCCGATACAGAGGGTTCTACAATTTTATCCAAGATGAGTTTTTTGACTTGTTTATTTACTTCTTCTTTATGAGTATGAGGAATCCTGTAATTTTTTATGTACACTGGCTCAGTATTTTTAAGTCTCAATTCTTGTTTATAAAAATTGTTAGTTGTTATTGGTTCGGTTTCAAGTCCGAATATGTCAGTATACTTGGTGCAGAGATCTTTTAGTTGTCTCTTAAATAATTGGGTAAAGTTCTTTTGTAATTTTTTCATCACTATTTCCTGGCGATCTTTGCTAATTTCTTGGACTGTTTAATAGTCACTTAGCTTTTCTATTTTAATGTCGTTAAGATTTACTATTTTTATTGAATTTGTTGTATTTAAAATTTGGACAAATGTTTGTAGATTATTGGAAATAGTATTTCCAATGAATATTCCTTTTTCGATTTCTTGATTCGGAATGAAAATATTGTTTTCTGGCGAAACAATATTGATTTGACGGACTACTTCAGAACGAGCTGGAAGTATTGTGGCATTATTATCACAAGTGTGAATTACTGGTAGTTTTATTGGATGATTTAAATTATTTGGCCGAAGTATTACCTATGCCATCGCTAGGTATTGGAAAATCTTGTCCGACTATATGAAATTCGTGTGGAATGACATATTTTCCTGTAGATAATTCTACGAATACTAAACCTTTAGAAACTACTGAACCTTCACCAATTCCAGATATTTGGGTTGATATGTTTGAATTTATATTTTCAAATATATCAACATCTTCTTTTAATAGAGATATGTCTGCACCAGTATCTAGCAATAGCTGCAATGCTTTGCCTGTTTTTTCATTATTTATTTTAATAAAAATACTGAGGTTTAGATGACAGTGTGTACTTTTGTATTTCTTTGTGAATATCTTAAGGGGCTTGCTGGTTTTCCGAGTTAGCCTGAGTAACTCGAACATTGTTATTACCTTGATTATTGCCATTATTGTGGTTGTTGCCTCGGTTGGAATTATTCCTTCCTCGGTTATGACCACGGGCATTACCTCTATAAAGACCTCTGTTGTTGGTGTTATAATTTTGGTAATTTGGGTTATAATTACCACGACCATTTGGTCTACCTCTTTGGGTGTAATGGTGATTATTACCTCTACCTCTGCCTCTGTGATACAACACAGTACTGGCATTTCCGGTCATTTCAGTGATGCAATGGATATATTTACCCATGACGTCATTGAAAGTGACGAAATTTCCTGCTTCCAAGATAATACGGAGTTTATCATGCTCGCAGTTTTTAATCATAGCAGAAATTGATTCTTTTGTAGAGAATTTTTTTGGATTGTCAGGGTCTAAGCCACCATCAATATATGCTGTTTCGAGTTGCTTTCGCAAGTTGTCGATTTCAACGGTATATTGTGATGCTGTTTACCTTTTTGTTTAATGTTAAACAGTTTCGCTTTTAATACGTCAGGTGATTCACCTTTTACGTTACCCTTTAGTTTAGTTGTTATGGCAGAGATTGTAGTTTCATCTTGTACCTTGTACAAGATTGGGCCAGGTATCTTCGATTTGATAACTTCAACTGGCAAATCTTCTTGGTTGCCTTTTGTTCTCTCAACTATGCGTAGAGCTGTTAGGAACCGATTGAGTGACAGTTTTTTACCGTCAAATTAAGGGATAGATGATGAAACTTGTTTCACATATTCCCTATCCAAGGCTACTTGTTGTACTATTTTGTTGGCTTCCTCGATCGTTTCTTTAAAATCAGCCAATAGAGTTAGATCTTCTGGAACATTTATTTCAATGTTCTGTCTAATACCGATAGCTTTCAATCTTGTATTTAAGGGTTGTATAAATTTGAGACACTGTTTGGAATGCTCTTGTGTGAGCTTATCTTGAAGTTCATTTACTGCCTGTACTATGTTATTATATTGTTTTACCAGTATCTGAACATGGTATATAAGTGTTTCGACATTAATTGGTGTATCTTTATTAACGCATTTGTATGACTTATCAAATTGATCTTTGGAGTCATTAATGGTTTTGGCTAATGTATTCCATTCCATAATTTTTTAGGAATGCTTAACGATGCAGTCGCACCAGAAATATTATTGCCGGCCCTAGTATCGAGTGGTCTTGATTTATAATTTTGTACTTGTACGTATGGCAATATACTAAGTACTTTTTCCTTTTTAATTTGTGAGCATTGAATTAATAGGCTAGTGGTCTGGCCGAATGTGCTCATGTATTCGTTTTCGAATTGGTATATGCTAATGAATTCGCGATGTTTTTGTAAAATAGTTACAGCGTTTATTCGAAAATTCGGGTCTTTTATACATATATCTTTAATGATCTTTATCATTTTTGGTGTTTTCAACTCTATTAATGTAAAGAATTATAAGTTTTCATATTCCGTTTAGGTTGATGGCTCTGCCCGAAATTAAGCTCGCGCTGCGCGTTCGTTTACTTCCGCAGTAATAAAAATACATTTAAAAGAATGCAATTTGCGCTAGCTGCTGCTAGGACATGCGCAGCCAAAACACATAACTTTTGTGTTTCTTAAACGATCTTGATAAAATTTTTGACAGTACATCTATTGTGCCATAGAATATTTGTGTATTCTCAAAAGTCAATTGCATTCAAATTGTGTCTTAAATTGGTGGGTAATACAAGTTGGATTAGCAACTTGATTTATAGCTTTTTGGTGGTAGCGGGGAGGTGGCCATAAATATAAAATGAAAGATACTTGATATATATATGCTATTTTAGAAGCTACATGTCAAGTTTGTGACTCTAGCTCTTATTATTTACCAAAACTGCTCAAAGAACTGGATTTCGATATCAAACTCGATCTGCGCGGGCAATAGGAGGACCTACAGCTAAAATTTCAAGTCTCTAGTTCTTATAGGTTCTGAGATATTTGCGGTCATACATACGGACGGACGGACAGACAGGCGGACATGGCTAGATCGACTCGGCTGTTGATGCTGATCAAGAATATATATACTTTATGCTTCCTTCTCCCTTACATACGATTGCACAAAAACATTATACACTTTTTACCCATTATCAATGGGTTCAGGGTATAAAAACCCACACGAAAAAAGCATTACACGTTGTGACAGACAACGGAAGCCAACCGACAAGACAGATATCTATATTTTGCGGCAGTTTAAACAGGATGTCTGAAATTCTCTTTGATCGGTTGCCAAAGAATTAAAAGAAGCAGCAAATGTTGATGTCAGCGAAAGGACGATTCGTAGACGTCTTAAGGAAGCTGATCATGGTACATACATCTAAAAATCTCTATAAAATGAAGCACCTTGAGTTTGCCAAAATTAGAAGGAGATTTCATTGTGTTATATCCACAGCTTCGTGCAGTCTGTCCTGAAACGCCTTCGAAAAATTAAGAAAGGGGATGATGTATATTTTATTGATTTATTATAAACAGTTGGTAAAAAATGTTGTTGTCAAATTAGTTATGCAACTTCATTTGCGAAAAATACATTTTCATTTTTCATATCTTACTGTTTGAATACGTTGTTAAAAGATAAATACTATACCTATATTCCACAAGTAATAAAAGTTTCTTCATTGGACAAATAAAAAGTTTCGAAAGAAAATGTTCATTATTTTTGTCAAAATATTTATGCCGACGTCCGTATATACATATAAGGACCATCAGTCGCCGACTAACACTCATCGCGAGCAGACGTCAGTTGCTAATCAATCGTGCTCTTATCAGTTCTTTTTCCACCTTCGCTTTGATCTTCTCTT
This sequence comes from Drosophila lacicola, assembly GCA_035045355.1. Taxonomy (NCBI): domain Eukaryota; kingdom Metazoa; phylum Arthropoda; class Insecta; order Diptera; family Drosophilidae; genus Drosophila; species Drosophila lacicola. The sequence continues at coordinate 94,435 of JAWNPB010000205.1, forward strand.
TTGTGCCCACACTACATAACGAACCGTTTGTTTTGCACGTGTCGACCAGCAAGGTACCATGGGCGGCCCGGTGCCCCCAAATCGGTTCAGTCTTCTGACCGAGAGTCCCCAAAAGAAACGTAGGCACCCTCAAAAAACTCTTAATGAATTTCCCGACCTTCCAGTCACCAACGTCGCAAACACGAAATACATAATTGTTGCCGCCAAAGACAGTGAAAAAAACATATCAGAATACTCTTGCTTCGCTGTGAATAAAGCTCTTAAGATCATCAACAAGAATATCGCTTCCATCTCAAATCTTAAAGACGGTAACTTGTTAATGTTGGTTCACTCAGTTGACGACGCAAACAAATTGATGAATGCAACCGAGCTTCCAGGCATATGTAAAATAGAGTGCCAGTTCCACCAATCCCTAAATTCGGTCAAGGGGACTATCTACGCACCCTACCTTATTAACATTCCCGAATCGGAAATTGTGAATGAGCTCAGCTCTCAAAATGTAACCTCAGTCTACAAATTTACCAAACAAATAGATGGCGACTCAAAACCTTCCGGGGTCATGCTATTAACATTCGAGCTTTACAATTTACTTCCCAAAATTGATATCTTCTGGCACAGTGTAAATGTTTCTGAATTCATTCCGAATCCAATGCGATGAAAATCTTGCCAAAACCCACTCCGGAAGTTGCTCTCCCAAATGTGTGAATTGCACACAAAATCATCCAGCTCCGATAGAAATTGTAGGGCATTTATTCAGCAAAAAGAAATAATACAAATAAAAACAACAACGAAATGCACAATGCCCGAAGCGAAAAATTATTACAAAGCCTCGTTACCGAAAGCCTCCAGCTCTGTGAGCCGCAGTCGCAGCAAACAACCAAAACGAAAACACAAAAATTAACCAAAACAACAACAACCGACCTACTGATAAGAGCAATTTTGCTAGCGGTGCTGACAATTGTCTCTCGTCTGGCAACTCACTCAAACAAACAAAATCGTCTCAATCCACGTCTCCGCTTTCTTTTTCCCTCCCCTCCCTCTTTAACCCCTTCCCATTTCCCAATCCATCAAATTACTCTACAGAAAAAATCCATAATCCCACAATCAATTACCCACATACTGACACACTTACACAACTCAATCATTCATCCCTTAAACAAAACTATAAATCTACTAATCACTCTAAACTGGACCTTGACTCTTTCGAGTCCATGTCCGACTCATAAAAATACACAAATAAACAACAAAAAACTCTGAACACATATACATATATCAAATAAATTGACTATTTATGACTATTAAAGATATGGATGGAACTTAAAAGGCTATATAAGTAATTACGATGGACTAACAATCTTAATCAATAGCAAAAGCAAAGAAATTATATGTCTTTAAGAAACAAATTTTCCCCACAATACTAAAAGCATAATTTGCCACAAACAATACTTTGGTTACTTTACCAACTTACCGCACAATCTCAATGCTTACCAAGGAATTGGCTATCCAGTTAAACTTTAACCGAAAACTAACCATACTCAACTAGCTACATTCCGCCAGCTCAATCATTTTCTTCGAACGAATTTTATACAATAATAAACTCTTTCAATGTACAGCTAATGCTAACCGAAGATTTCAATTCCTGGGATTTTGCTTGGGGTCCAGTCGCACCAACTCCAGAGGAAAACAAATAATCAGAGCAATTTCCGCATCCAACTTAACTCTTTTGAACGATGGCACTGCAACACACTTTTCCACCCATAGAACGTTTTCACATATAGACCTCACTTTTATTTCTCCCACCTTACACCCACTTTGCAAATGGAAAGTCCTAGCTGATCTTCAAGGCAGTGACCATTTCCCAATAGGGACTCAATTGCAACAACAAGTCAATTTCGAAAAAACAAACTTCTCTTCAAAATACAAAATTGAATCAGCAAATCGGGAGCTGTTTAGTAACATTTATGAAAAACACCCTCCAATTTCGTTCAATGCAGACATCCAACGCCAATTCGCCCAAATAACAAAAGCTATCCGATTTGCCGTTAATATTGCAATACCGCAGACCAAACCACATACATTCAAAAAAAAGTACGCTGGTGGAATAATAATCTTGGAAATATACGAAATATACTAACACTTTAATTAGCTCCCCTTTTGATATGGCCAACGAATTTGCCAAAAATTGGTCAGACTATTCCAAGTGCAGTAACTTTGATAACGAATACACGCGACAAAAGAAATTATCCCTCGAATATGTGCACTCTCCCAGCAGCCTTAGCTTGTCACCCAGGCAACTCGAATACGACTTTACAGAACTTGAACTCGTAACTGCGCTACAAAAAGCCAAGGGTAAAACCCCCGGTCACGAGCGTAATTCATATCCTATGCTAAAGTAGCTACCGGCTTCAGGCGAGGCAGAGCTTTTAAGGATTTATAATTGCATTTTTAGGGTGGGACGGTATCCCCATTCATGGAAATTAGCAATTGTAGTGCCTATTCCAAAGCCTAACAAGCCGTCATCGGAAATTCTCAGTTACCGACCGATTTCCTTACTTTCATGCATGACCAAAACGTTCGAGAAAATGATAGCTCGCAGATTCTTGTGGTATATTACCAAAAATAAATTCCTAAGCCCAAATCAAACCAAGCACAGCACGGTGGACTCCCTCCTGCACTTGCAGCACTTCGTGTCAGATGCTCTTTCGACCAAAAACCATGTAACCTTATTGGCGACTGAATTCGAAAAAGCATTTGATCGCGTGGGAGTGCATACAGTTCTTCAACAGCTCGTTAAATGGGGGGTGGGTGCGAAAATCTTCAATATAGTGAAAGCTCTTATGACCCGGCGCTCATTTCGGGCTAGGATTAACAACGTGCTATTCAACAAGGATCGCCGCTGTCTGTAATCTTATTTATTATAGCATTTGAAGAAATTAACCAAATATGAAATATAAAGAAATTAAGATTATAATGTACGCAGATGATGCTATAATTCTCAGTAAAATTAAAGACATTGGTAAACTTAATATAATTCTTAATAATATACTTAAGGAAATTTATAATTGGGGGCTAGTCTCTGGTGCAACCCTTTCATCTAATAAATGTAAAATCCTGCATATCTGCAAAAAAACCGGATGTACATACACTAGTTTAAGCTTTAATAATTTTGCCATAGAATGCGTCCAGGCCCTTAGGATACTCCGAGTATATTTCGATAAGATAAAGACTTTTAAGAACCATTGTATATATATAAGAGAGAGCCTCGAAAAATAACGGAATATTATTAAATTCCTAACCTCTTAACACTCACTAATTAACATTATTCTCACGAATGTCACACGGGTCCTTATACTCTCTAAAATAAAATATGCATTGCCAATATTTGGTTGGTGTGCAAAGTCACAAATTCGGATGCTTAAGCCAGCCTACCATACTGCTGTTCGCCGAAGTAATAATGCCTTCCCAACATCCCCAATAATGTGCATTCTATCGGAAGCCCTCTATCGAGGACAAAATTACAGAAACGACAACAAAACTAATACCAAAGTTTTTCTGCTCTCCAAACCAACTACTTCAAAACGATATGCTTAAGGGTCAATAAAAAAAAATGCAAATACCTCTCCACACTAGGTCGATGCGCCGCCCTCTCCAGAGAACTCAACATTATTCCACCACCTCCGTTTAGAAAGCCAACAGCACAACCGTGGCTTCTGCGCACTTCTTTCATCAATACCGCGCTCCGCCAATATCCAAAAAGCAGCACCAACGGTGAATCTTTCCGTAAGCTATTTGCCGAAGAGTCAGGCAAACCAATTTATAAAAACCGAACTTGGTTATTCATTGACGCCACAAAAACAGACGATATCACTGCATTTGCAAGTGTCGATCAAAATGGCAAAACTATTACTGCTGGATGCCTCCCAGAATATTGCTCGATACTCTCGGCGCAAGCAATAGCCATTTTAAAAGCTATAAACTACGCTCAGGGAAAATCTGGAAAATTTATCATCTGCACCGACTGTCTGTCTACTGTCGATGCCATAAGCAACATTTCCAAATGTTACCCAATAATTGTCCAGATTCGGGACTCACTTATAAAAACCCCTGCAAAACTCCACATGGGTACCTATTCCCAAAGGTATTATTGGAAACGAGCTAGCCGATACTGCAGCTAAATCCATGTCGAAGTATCCCACCTTCACGGTAATCCCATCCGCTGCAAAATGCTATTCAACACCATATACGATCTCAAATAATCGGCAGCTGGTCATCTTTTCAACACGCTCGCCTGCTGACCGGAGACTGCTAACCTAATTGTCCGCTATGTGGTCATCAGCTCTCTACAAACATCGACCACCCATATTCTAAATAGCTGCCGAAAACTGGAAAAGATAAGGAGAACCCACTTACCTACCACACTACTATCGACCTACCTATCCTTAGTCTCACCCTCCAATTTAGATAAGATTTACAACTTTATAAAAGAATGCAACTTAACCAGTCAAATCTACAAGAAATTATTTTAAAGGAGAGCTGAAGGCCTGGTCGCTAGCGCTCTTTTGTAGTAATTAATTATAGTATTATTCATAATATGAATGTATTTTAGTTAATCCTAATAATAATAATAAAAATATAAGGACCATAGTGAAACGTATAATCTTTCCTATAGCAGCTATATGATATAGTGGTTTACAACTGTTACTCTAGTTCGGGTAGAAACAGACGGTCGGAAATGGCTATATACACTGGGTTAATGATGCTGATCATTAATTGAAATACTGTTTGTCCTAAATTAATAAATTACTGCATAATTTTTAACATATATGTCAAGCGCATTATAGAGCATTCTGAGCCTTGATTGGCGCCTAATAAATTAAAAGATAAAAAATATAAGTACTTTATGGGGTCGGAGATGTCTTCTTCTTTGCGTTTCGTTCTTTGGTAAAATTATAATACTCTCTACAAGAAAACAACAAAAAATACGAGTACAAATGAAATACAAATTGAAATATTAACCTAACCACCGCAAAAAAGGACACCAAAATGTCAAGTTGAAAGAACTAATGCGAACTTTGAGAAAAAAGTTGCCAAACTCGATTTGGCAGTGTGCGAATACAAACATACTATTCATTCTACCACAAGGAAAAAACCAATTGACCTTTTTTGACAGATCCGTCCATTACCTTTAAAAAACAAGTAAGAGGTTCTATTCGGGAACTCCCTTCTAGGGGATACCCAACCCTCTTCTTCCGACACCAAATGCAGCTTGCGCAACGCGTTCATTTGCTGTAGTAGTAATAAAGATAAATTAAAAAGGAAAAGTTCCCTTAACATATAAAAAAATAATAATTTCTACGGTAGGGTTTGAACTCATAACAAACCGCACTACTTGCAACCGCCTCTTCCGAACATCCACACCAATCATGAAAAAAAATAGCAGCACAGAAAACAATACAATCGGAATTGTAATGCTGTTGATAGAATTCAAGGCAGACGCGCATGAACGTGTGTGTGTATCCACGTATAAAGAAATTTCTGGAATTTGCGCTAGCTGCTGCTAACACGTGCGCACTTAAAACATATAACTTTTGTGTTTCCTAACCGATCTTAATGAAATTTTTAACAGTACATCTAATTGTCCCATTGAATGTTTGTGTAATCTCAAAAAGTCTATTGATTTTAAATTGTGACGAAAATTGATGGGCAATACAAGTTGGATTATTAACTGGATTTAAAGTTATGAGGTAGAAGCGGGAAGGTGGTTATACCTATAAAATGAAAGATGCTCGATATATACAATTCTAGAAGCTACATGTCCTAAAGCTAAAATTTCAAGTCTCTAGCTCTTATAGGTTCTGAGATCCTTGCGTTCATAAATACGGACGGACGGACGGACGGAAGGACAGACAGACTGACATGCCTAGATCGACTCGGCTGTTGGTGCTGATCAAGATTATATATACTTTATGGGGTCGGAGATGCTTCCTTCTGCCTGTTACATACATTTGCACAAATACATTATACCCTTTTTACCCATTTTCAATGGGTACCGGGTATAAAAATGCATATGGATCTGCTTATATATAGATGTAATATACATTGACTGCATATACATATGAGCTTACCCACTTTAAGCTGATATAAAAGTACAACAAAATTACATATTTACCTAACCAAAAAATTAATGTGCATATTATCTGCATATATGTATATGCATATCTATATAGATGTCTCACTGACTGCAAAAACATATGAGCTTATCCACCATAAGCAAATATAAAAGTACAACAATATTACAAATTTACCTTAACCTACAAAAATATAATTCATTTGGATCTGCGTAAGATAGTACAACAATATTACACATTTTCCTACCCACAAAAAAATAAATTTTCATACGGATCTGCATATAAAGACGTCCAATCGATTGACTGAATAAGTACATCAGCTTACCTACCATAGGCTAGTTTAAAAGTACAACAATATTAAACATTTACCTAAACCTACAGAAAATTTTCCTATGGATCTGCATATATAGATGTCCAATAGATTGACTGCATATACATATGAGCCAACCCACTATAAGCAAGTATAAAAGTACAATAAATTTACATATTTACCTAAACCAAAAAAAAAATTCTTATGGATCTGCATATAAAGATTCCCAATCGATTAACTGCATATGCATATGAGCTTACCCACCATAAGCTAGGATAAAAATACAACAATAACAAAAAATAAATTTGCATATGGTCTTTAATAGGTTCTGTTATCCTGGCGTTCATACATACGGACGGACATGGCTAGATCGACTCGGCTGTTGATGCTGATCAAGAATATATATATATATATATATATATATCTCCGGGGTCGGAGATGCTTTCTTCTGCCTGTTACCTACATTTGCACAAATACATTATACGCTTTTTCCCATTTTTAATGGGTTCAGGGTATAAAAAGATAATACAATCATTATAAAAAATCAAAACAAAGTAACAGTAGGATTTAGATTACCATAACAATAATAAAGGAGAAAGTAATGATAATCTTCGGTACGACCTTATGGTTTTGCAGATATTTCCTGCCTGCAACAGAAGACCTTAGCAAAGTTTCATGACAACTTTAAAACTCACATACTAGTTTATAAGTTACACACTTTATGACAAACGATGATAATCTACAAGGGTATAATAAACAACCAAGTTATGTTATTGTTTTGCTTTTTATTTGCTTCTCGTAAATAAAAGGACATATTTTAGATATTAATGTCTTATATCAAATTATTTCTAATCTTTATGGAAATGAGATGTAAGAGAAAAGTCTAACCGAAGCAGTACAATAGTAAAGAGAAATATAATGTAAATAAATGAAATAACTAAAAATGGTTCTTGTAGCAGTGATATCTTTGAAAATCTGTATGTAAGAGTGAATTGTGAAATGTGACTTTCCACTAAATTTTGTTGCGAGAAAGAAACGACAGGACGTCCCACAGTATCCAAATAGGTATGAATCAGTTCGTTTTGATGCCGTTTTATGCTATATGGTGTTACAAGTTCAATATTTGATGAACCTTCTGGTAATATTATTGTTACAACGGCTTCATCGATTGACATATTGTCGTGAATATGGTCAATAAGATGCATTTTTAGCAAATATTCGTTGCCAGAGCTGAATAAATACTCATAAGAGGGTACATTGTAGCCAAGAATGTATTGAGTTTTCCATCCCCCAAATAATGGAAATCTGGGACGTAATTCTAGTTCAACCGAGTCCCGCAATAAATTCATATTTGATGTAGAAATGTTACCATTGGTATCACGATAGTATACACCAAATGCGGATGCTGGTAAATATGTTTTATATGACTTAACCGCTGATTGTCCAGAACGACCATCTTTTTGAAAATCATAACGCGAAAAAGATCCTTTAAGTTTAGCACCAGTGTGTGTCATATGAATTGACTCCTTGACGGCAATATTACCCCAATGTGATACTTCAATAGTACGACCCAATGTGTTAACTGTCAAAAATGGCGATTGATTTTCATAGTGAATAACCAACTCCTCTTCAGCTAATCCTAATAAATATTAAAAATTAGTCATGAAATTTAATCGAATATAGAGAACTTACTTTCGATGTTTTCATACGGTCCAAAGAATATTTTATTCGACGATACTAAAAACGGCTTTGTTTGGGTATGTGATAATATATTTGACGAACTGAGTATTACGTTGGTTTTTTGCGCATATGTTGGGTATTTGGAATAAAGGTAAAGACTACCGACAAATTTGACTAATTGTTTATCATTTTGTTTTATATGTGATGGATATGCTAGTATATTTTTAGTAGAAACTGTTTCTATGAGTAATGTTTGCTTAGAAGAAAATTCGGAAAAAGTAAGATTAAATTTTAACTGGTTGCTTCCATCTTCATGACTCTCTTCAGTTCCAACTTTTTTATTAAATCCATCTTTGACAGAAATGTAAGATAAGTTTGGCTCTCTTACAATAAATTCATAATCCTTTATAGGTTTTCCGGATGTCTCTTCGACTGTTAATTTGTATGTTGTCTTTACGAGTTGTGAAGTAATATCTATAGTTCTTTCCACGTTTTTATTTATTACGTCAGCTCTTGTCGAATTTAAGAATAAAGATATAATCATCACAACATAGAAAATCCAATTCGTCTCCATTTTTACGATTTTGACACGTATTGCTTAATGCGTGCAAGATTATTTAGTGCATTTATACATACACCGCTCGTTGGTCGCAATCGACAATGTTCAATTGAACTGCTTCATTTAGTTCCGATTTAAACTAATCTCCACAAACCATGTGCGTCAAGTCAGCATCGCAGTGTCGAATTAGGAACTGTGTAAAGGGCTAGTTAACAGTTTTTGATTGCATTTTATATGTATTATTACTAACCAAAGAACATATAGATGGGACATGCCGTACTAGAAATCCCTTAAACAACAAATGTTACACTACTTTAATAGTTCTGCGACGCATGGCTCCACATGGATAACAAATTAGCACATGTTAAAATTCCACTCTAACTTATTTATTATAACACAAGATTTCATTGTTCCTACTAGAATCCACTTCAAGTTCAAGAAATCTGAGAATATCACTTAAAAGTAAAATCATATAAAAAAGGTCGGTTATAATGTTGATTAAAACTTAATGTTAAATATGAATAAATTTAAAATGCATGTTAAAAACACTTAAAATAGTGGCTCCAACTTGAAAATTCCTAATTATCTTCTTAAAAAAAGTAAAAAGTGTACATTTTAAACAAAACTTGCGAGAAATAATCAAGAAGTGCAAACGTAGCCAATGGAAAGGTGGCGTTTATTTTAAAAGCCCATTCCTTTTCCAGTTCTTTTAATCATTTTCAAACATTAGTTTTCAAATCTTATTATTTTTTTTCTTTTCTCTTTTTATTCCGTTTCTGTGCTGAATTTTGTTTTTATTTTTTTTGTTTTTAATTTAGTCTCACTTTGTCTTAATTAAAGAGTTGTTGCATTTGACGTTATCGGCAGCACCGAGGGTTACTTAGTTGGTTGCGTGCGATATTATCGGCCACGCCGATATCTTTTTGTCATATGGTCAGAGTATGCGGGGTGAAGCTGGGCCCACGGCGGAGCCCAAATTTTTGAAGGGTGGCAACGCCAGACATGCGATCCACGGCGCCAAAAGCGACGATTGCTATTGGCCGCCCGGTTCGCTCTTAAAGAGACTATGAGGAGAGTGGATCGCATGCCCTTGGATATGCCCTTGGCCTTCATTTGGGCCATTGACCCAAAAAAATGCAGCTGTGCAGATGAGCAGCAACGGTGCCCGCCTCGCAAATGTATGCGTGTGCCGAAATTCGGCACCGATGGTGTGGCTGCCCAAAATGTACGAGGAGTTCGATTCGATCAGCGGTTAACGGCGGGCGTGCCAGCTCGAAGTGAGCATAAAATATTTATATTGCATATCGGCTCAAAAGATTCGAATTTTTTTCCATCTGGCAAGTTAAGCCGGCGCGTACTATCAAAAAAATAACTTAACAGACAAATAAAAATTTTGGTTTTGTTTTTTTTTTTCCAATTTAATAAGTATATATAAATTAAACCGCTCGAGTCACAAAAAATAAAAAAATTTAAAAGAGACTTAAAACTTAAGTGCGACGAGAGACGAACCGAATAAAAACATAAATTGACGGCTCCGGCAACAAGGAGACCAGCTCGCGCACCAGAGAGGCCCACGAAACATACCAAAGGCCAGGATTCACTCAGCGGCGCACACCAGCCATATCCGCGACGCCGCCAGCCAAGCGTCGGCGCAAGCCTGAAGGCGACGAGACGAGCCACCAACAACCGGGCTCCAACAACGAAGAAGCGGCCACAGGCGAGACCACGCCCACATCCTCCGAGTGAGTCCATTCCATTTTGCCCATCCTCATTCGAGCCTTGGCAGAGTCAGAAGAAGACTCCTCATTGTACTCCCTGAAAAAGAGCAGATTTTTTTTTTGTCGTTAAATTTAGTTATCTTTTGTATTTATAAGTTATATTTATACATACATAGGCACTTACGCCGAGCTTCACTTTAGAGTGCGAACGGTGAGGGAAACTCCAAAGGTGATGCATCTGCGCCTGTAAAATATAAAAATCTAAAATTAACACTTGCGCGAACTATGCTCACATACTTAACTAATTTGAATTTACCCATTTATATCGCCCCTTACCACCCCCAGAGAGCTCTTTAGGTAGGGTAAGGTAGAATTAAGCGATTTAATACATACAATACATAATACGTGACATACCCAGTTTTAAGTAATTGTGTGGGCCATTGTTCCTAAATCGGCGCAACGATTGCCTCTAAATTGCCTCCTTGCGTGTTTCTTTTGCAGCGACTAGCAATATCTTTGTAGTATTTCGTCGCCTGTTCCGTTTAGTGCTGTTAAAATAAGCGAAAGAATTCTATAAGATAAGAGAAAAATTTAGAAATTAATACACCTTGTCCATAAGTATAAGTATATGCAACTTTAATACGCACCTGGAGAAGAAATGTTCACGTGCATGAATACGAATTTACCTGAATAGAGACCTCGTGCAAATTGGAAAGAAATAAAAGAAATATTAATGCCAATGATTATAAGAATACACAAACCATTATACGCACTTGTGAAGTTAACGAAGTCTCCACTTACATGAGGTTCTAAATAGCTGCAAGATAAATGCCATAAGCGATGATTATAATTGTTATAAATTTTAAGACAACGCAACCAATTATACGCACATATTGAAAGAAAGCATGTCCGGCTAAAATTATATTGTTGGGGAGAGTGGGCATGATGGCCGACACGGGCTAATGTAGGCCATTTAGTGGCCAAAATGAGGGAGACGAGTGTAGGTGATCGTCTCATGGTAGGGCGGGTACGCTGGGTCCGGAACCGGGGCCCGATCTGGAAGAGTAAGGTGGATAAATAGTGTTTTTCGTTAATTCATATTGAGTGTCTCACCTTTGTTGTTTACATTTTCATAGTTGTTACAGCTGTTTATTTTGTTCATGAGTTAGCAGTTCCGAATATTTGTTATCGATTATGTGGTTCATTTTGAGTAGTGTTGTGTGAGTCGGTTTTGCTACAGACGTGTAGCTTTGTTGTTATCGATTGTGCGGACTGCGGGCCAGGGATGGGACTGCACCCAGAGAATCCGATGAGCCAGCCGGCGCGGCCCACTGAGAAACAAGCAGTTCCGTAACAACGTATTTGTGGGCTTATAGTGAAACGAGTTTAATTCTTTTAGAATATTTTGTACTTCTGTTTTTTCCGTTACAGCAAAAAGGTCATCTACATATTTTGTCAGATGTTTTGGTTTTGTTGTTAATTTATCAGTAATATTGTCCAACAGTTCTTCCATTGTTATGTCCGCTATTACTGGGGAGGCCGGTGATCCCATTGGCATTCCTTTCAACTGTATGTATATTTTGTCGTCATATTTAAAATATCTATTCTCTTGAATACAGAATTTAACTAATTCCATAAATATTTGTTAAGGTATAGTTGTGTGTTCCTCCAATTTAGTCCATTTTCGTCTATTTGTGTCCAGTACCAATTCTATTGGTATGCTGGGAAACAGGGATACTACGTCTAAAGATACTAATATTTCGTCTTCCCTGATTGTGGCGTTGTTTCCTCTGTCTTTGAACTCTAACGAATTCTTAATATTTTCATATTGTTATTTTCTTGTAAGAATTTACGTTTATGTTCCACTGTGTCAAGTATTGCTCGATCCCTTGTGCTTTGGTTGTTCTTTGTTTTGTATTCTTTAACTAATAAAGAGAATTTAGTACGTGCCGACTCTTGTGTTTCTTTTTCGTTTATCGTCTGTACCACCTCTTCTCCGTCCGCAATGTATTTTAAGAGAGGGAATTCTTTCTTATTAATCGGAAGAGCGAATTTTGGCCCTTTTGCAAGAAGCGTTTCTACGTTAGGCGGGAATGCTGTTTTCGTTTTGTTTACAAACCATTCTCTTTGAGTATTGTTGTCCGCTAAGTCGAGGTTTCGTTTATTTCGTAGCTTGTCGTGTTTCGTTTCCTGCCTTTTCTTCAGTGTTGTTGTTATTATGTTTTCTATGTTCTTCTCGCTCTCAAAAAACGCTTTGGAGTCATCTTTGGTCATCAGATGTTCCATGTTTGTTTTTGGTGTTTCCATATGTTTGGTTTGTTTTTGTAATAACTTGTGTTTGTGTTTTATAAGTAAGCTTAATATCTTGGTATGGAAAAAGTGTGTGTGTCTAGTTAATGCCTTAGTTATGTCAGGGTGGATTTTGTTGTCCGTAGTCAGTATGGGCAATTGCCTTGTCAAGTTCTTAATAAAATTAGGTATTAGGTTTGATTTTCTTCACTTTAAAAGGAATTTCAAGCTAGATTTAAGTTTTACTAACTTTGTTAATTGTTTTTCTGGAGTCTTTGTACTTAGTCCTTATTTTTGCATAACTTATGTTTGGTGTCATGCTTTCGGCGTGCCTTCCGTTGTTATTTAATGTTGTATTTGGCGACCTTTCCATTTCATAATTGTCTGTTTGGCTGGCTCGAGGTCCGGGTTTTTTTTATCCAAGACAAAATGAAAATGCAATTTGTTTGAAATTCAACCAATAAATTTCGGCTGCACTTCGGCAACCGTCTTCAGGGCGTTAACACAAAAACAAAAAACAATTAAACAAATACGTTACAAAAATTCTTGAATAATACAAAGGCGACAATACCAATGCTGGACAAAAGTATTGTCATTTACAAAATACCATGTGGCGGGGATAATAACAACATTTGCAACAGCGTGTACATCGGCACAACAAAATCCAAGCTAAAAACAAGAATAACTCAACACAAATCTGACTTCAAATTAAGACGTCAAAATAATATACAAAAAACAGCACTTATGACCCACTGCATGAAAAGCAATCACACGCCAAATTTCGCTGAGACGACAATTTTACAACAAGAACAACACTATAACAAAAGACATACATTAGAAATGTTACACATAATAAATACACCAAACAACAGAAGACTAAACTACAAAACAGACACCGAAAACTGCGGTCACTTATACAGACATACATACGTGTAAAACAATGTATGTTTTTAAAATTTTTTTTTTAAACTGTTTAAGTAATTGTTTTAATTTTATTTAATGTATTTTAATGTTAATTGTTTTTTGTTTTTGTGTTAGAGCCCTGAGGACGGTTGCCGAAGTGCTGCCGAAATATAATGGTTAAATTTCAAACAAGATGCATTTTCATTTTGTCTTGGATAAACAGGCAATTATAGTAAAATATGTTTATTTTTCATTTTACTAAGAAAACTATTTTCTCTACTAACACCCTTCTTCTTAGCTGTAGGCTCTAAACACCTCCATCGGTCGGTGACGTTATAAGAAAATTGTGTATTTTAACATTTTAGCATTTTATTTTTATAATGTATGTATGATGTATTAAATATAGAAGAGACGAAGCTTTCCCAAGGCCGAACAATGGCTAGTAACTTACGGTCGCCGTAATTTTTTGCATCAGTAGTCAAGTCAAAAGGCTGTTTATACTCAGGATACTTAACTTGACGTCTTTCGACGCTAAAATGTTTCTGAGTCTCTCGAACGCGTTGCATTGAACTTCACTCAGCTGGATGGGATTTTTTTGTCCTATATTTACTTATATAGCACACCTGTGATACTCAATCGTTTCCGAGAAAGGACCGATTTTTATCACGTCATTTTTTAGGCAGACGACAGCCCCCTCTTGCGTAAGCAGGTCAAGGCCAATAACGTATCTAGCGCGCTCTACAAAAAAAATAATTTGACATTACACCAAGCATTGCCAACAAACATTTCTTCGTAATGTTGATGGAACCGTGAATGGAGTGAACGGTAAACGTATCTACTGGGGTATAACTCTTGGACGCGCCCATATCGATCAAAAATTTCATGTTCGTTCCCGCTACTTTGCGCCATATGAATGGCAGCAGGGACCTTCGCCTAAAAAATTGACATTATCACTGTCGTATTCTGGTTGACCTTCAGCCTTGAGTTGAGTGAGTGCTTCGGTGGCATACTTGTTGTACGCCTCCTCGGTTTTACCAGCGATGGGAGCGATGTGGTCTACCGGTTATGCGGTCCGAGGTGTTCGACCTTTTACTGGGACTCGCGTTAAGCTTACCCGATCCGGAAATCCTTTGGTAATAGGTTGTCTGTGTGTACTTGGATGTGGATGGGTGTACATCCATTGGCTCAGGCTGACCGTTGTTTCTGTGTAGATTGGACCCCCTTCTTAAAAGCCGGCCTTTTCCTTTGACCAAACTGTTTCATTTGCTGCTGGTATTAGGGCCGCTGATCAGCCTTTATTGCCTTTTAATCTAGGCCCCCTAGCGAAATTAGCTGCGATGGCCTACCTGTCTCAACTGCCTGAGCCTTCGCCAATGCTGAAGGCAAATCAGCTGGTTGAGTTGCATAGAGCATCCTCTCTAAATTTCTGGCAAGGGCCACTCTCTATTTTCCTGTCGTAAGACATGCTTGCCTTATTCGTCAGCAAGTTCAACTCTTCTTCAACCTCAGACTGACTGACATCAATGTTCGCTAAATATCTCACTTACATTGTTCAGAATTCCTTATAATAGTCCAAACCACTATCAACAGTTCCAATGCACACATGCCAACGCTTTAGTACCCTTTCCAACAATAACGAGCTAAAATTAACGAATTTTGCATCGACGTGGCAAACCCTTTCAAGAATTCATATATCTTGTCCTCTCAAAAGGGAAGTAATGCCACCGACTTTTGAGAAAAATTGAATTTGTGGGCATTTTTGCTTGTGCACACAAACATTTAAACGGTACCTAGACATAAAGAGAGCATTGAGAGCATTGAGAGTAAGTGCCAGAGAGATAAAAATAAACAGCGATGCCGTTCTATCGCACAAATCATATGGAAGAAGCGAATAAAAGGCATCATGTGTTACTCTTCTTTTGGACCAGATACACCGATTTTTTTCGCCCAGTTTGCTTATACGGCATTTCCCACCAATAAGTTCATTGGTTAGTGCTACGACGGAGGATGTGACCCAATCCAATGAAGCATGACTTCAAAATCAGACTAAAGAACTGGCCGTTCAATCAATAACAAAGATTCATGAGAAGGTGAGTCTTGGAAGAGTCTTCGTCTTGAGAAGGTACTTTGGATTTGGATGTCAACAACGAAATACGACTACCTTCGGAACTATTGCTACGCATATATACGCATGCACCAAACGCTCTTATTGAAGCGACGGCGAGACCATGTATCTCGATCGGTTAAGTTGGCTTACAGAGCCACATATATCATGGTATCGTTATTCATTAGAACTGGATAAAAGTTGATATTAGTTGCTGGCACGAGCTATTCAAACTCAGAGGTATAGATTCATCCCAGTCTAAAGCCCCAGGTCTTGTAGTAGGAAATTTTCCCTGATGATCAGAGGGTATAAAAGGCCTTTAGGGTAAAAACGTACAACAATAACACATCCATCACCTTGCACAAAGCAGAACGAAAGTAAGCAACGAAAGCAACTGCAGCTGGCTTGCTATGTACCTGTGAATGTATGCGTGTACTGCACAATATAAAAGCGCTTAGTCTCGAGAAATTGTATGATTTAAAATGGTTGCAATTAAGACGAAACGACAACAACTGCAAGAAATGAAAATTTGTTGACAATTAATTTTGCCAACTAATTAAAAATGCTAAAATTCGCACTAATATTGTAGACAATAACACTCTCTACAGCGGTAAACTTTAGTGCATGCAAATTACAATTATGTTCTACTACTTTACATAAGCAACAAAGCTGAACGGGGAAGAGCTTATCCAAAATATTGGGAGACTATTTACAGTCATTGACTTGATAGATACCCTAGCAAAACAATTGGGTTGCAGTAGCCTACATGGCTGCAGAAATCATAAAATCTTTGCGTCGCTAGATAACATTCTAGAAGACGATTTATACCATCTCGCCCTCGTGAGCCAATATAATATTATGGGTCGATCCGCGAGAGTGAAACAAAGAGTAGGTTGTCGTTTTAGTGGGTGGATGCCCCACACTTTTCGGCTTTGAATGCTTATCCCATATTAAAATAAAAAAAAAAACTTTACTTAAGTGCCAAGAATTCAAAGCATCGGCTTCTTTGGCGCAACCCGGGCAAATTTATATTTGTGCCCTTAATTTTTAGCAGAGTACCTACAGTTCCCGATTTTCCACTTCAGATACTACTTTCATGGGCATTGTCCAACGATGGTAAAATAAATTAAGATTTTGGACTTCAACGTCACACGCGATTTGATTTAAATAATAAATTTAGCATAACGCGTGCAATACAACTGTTTGCATCATTATTCGCTTGAGTTTTATTTTCGTGCAAACCGGCATTCCACTTCCCGCCCAACGGACCGAGGAGCACAGTCGTGTAACGTACAACACGAGTCGCGAAGTATGAAGTACTAAGACTATCTACTTGCGAAGTAGATAAGAACAGATGACTTTATAAGAGGAGAAGAAGACTCACAGAGAACCCTGGACGGTTCATGCAATAGTTCGATATAGTTAGTTAAAAAAAATTAAGCGATAAAGGTGTATAATAACGTGTTAGTCTCGTAGGGATAGAGAAGTTTAGTTGGCTAGTCAACCCAGAAGAGTCGATTATACCCGTAATTAGCTTATGAATAAATATTACTACAAACATAGTACTACGAATATTTAATGAAAGAAGAATAATCAACAGAAGTCTACTGGCATACGACGGTGCCGAGGATCGCACACGACGATCCCAATTTAAACCACTAAGGCCAAACAACAAGAATCGTTTCTGTACAAATTCTGTCTTGGAATATTGTAGTTACCAGATACATGAGGCATACTCTAGTAAAGGCCGTACCAAAGATATATAAAGGGTCTCTATTACCATCGTATGATGAAACCCAAAATAATTCCGTCCTTATTGACCACGAACCCATGCTGGAATTGTAAAATAATAGAACTATAAGAATGTTGGAGTTGAGATGATATGATTCTCTATATATTCTTCGACATCGGACTTACTCTCTTTCTTATGGAGAGGGATAATGTATGATTCTTTCCAAATGGTCAGAAAAGGTGAAGTGCTTACAAATTCAAAAAGTTTTAAGATAGGTTTACATAGTGCTGCAGCACAGCACACAGGCAGGAACACATTCAGAGCCCGGTGGGTATACCGGCTTGATTGTCTTAGGTTCGCTGAGAAGCGAACTTTCAATAATATAAGGATTTAAGATGCAGTTTGACCCCTGGGAACAAATCGGCTATGCCTGGATCAGTATTCGCGCTGTCATCTGCAAACTTAACGGAAAATGGCAAAACATATGTCATACGTTTAGAGTTGACAAAGTTAAAAAAATTGCATGGAATTATGTGCAAACTGAAGGTGACGACAGGGTAGGAAATCGCTATAGCATATTGAATTTTGCGTAAAGTTTGATCGGGAAACTGCATAATGGGAGACATCAGAGTGATTTAGTTGATTAGTTCCCTTGAGAAACAAGAAGGCCCTTTAGATCTACAAGGTATCATAAAATAGCTTAATGGCAACATCAATGTCTGCACAATTGTACCGTTTGGACCAATCGACAAGTAGAATAAGATCATTAAGCTTATGAAAATCGGAATAATGAAAACAACGGACAAGATCAGCTAATTCCTTGATAGGCACTCGGGCTGGTAAATCAATGACCATATCCAGATTTGGATGAAAGGGTCTTCAGGAAGTGTAAGCGAAGATCACCCGATTAACCTGCCGTAAGCCAGTAGACCATCAGTAAATTTATTTATCCAGGTCTCCGTAAAAGCGATAATGTGAAAATTTAAGGCAAGATAATCTAAGTACAGGCTAACAAGTAAGATTTAAGACCTCTATTCTTGTGATTGGCAAGCTCAAGAAATAATTAAGTTTTTTGACGCAGCAAGTTAAGTTGAAGCGCCACTAGATAGAAGTGGTAATAAAATCGGAGTCCGATTTTTCCTTTTCTACCCTGAACCCATTGAAAATGGGTAAAAAAGGGATAATATATTTTTGTATTTGGCAGAAGTTACTAAAGAAAACGTGTTCTGGCTGGCCACGTCTTTTAGGCAGCTAGCGCAAAATGCAAGAATTTCTGTTTACATGTTCACACACACATTCATGTGCGTATTTTTTATACCCTGTACCCATTAAAATTGGGTAAAAAGGATATAATGTATTTGTGCAAATGTATGTAACAGGCAGAAGGAAGCATCTCTGACCCCATAAAGTATACGTATTCTTGATCAGCATCAGCAGCCGAGTCGATCTAGCCATGTCCGTCTGTCTTTTCGTCCGTATGTATGAACGAAAGGATCTCAGAACTTATAAGAGCTAGAAACTTGAAATTTGGAAATTTGCGCGCGTAGAACGAGTTTTTTCTTACTTCTTCTTCTTACTTGTTTGCCTTGTATTCTTTGACTAACAGATGTTCCGGCCAAAATTATTTATAACAGAAGTTTGTAACTATTTCTGGCGGAATATTTATTGTAAAGTATGAAAATTTACTCTCATAGGCAAACTTACATTTTTTCACCGGTTACATCATCCGTTGGAAAGTGAGCGGCAAGCATAGAAATAAAAATATTTCTTCGGTGGAAAGCCCAATAGAGGCTTAGGTGCCACAGTGGGAACACTATCAGCTGTGGTACCTATGACAGCCGATAGTCCGGACGACAAGCCTTCTAGCAGCTGCTGTAAATTTAAATGTTGCTGTCGCTCTGTAAGAGCCTCTACGACAGCAGACGACTCGGGTAAATAAATTGGTTATTCTCGTACCGATTTCACACATTTCAAAAGAGAACTAGTGCCCACGGCAGACCTCACAGCTACCGACAAAGCAAAAGAGCTGGTGTGCGAGATCGGGGTAGTAGGCTGCTGAATTGAAGGCTGAAGGGTATATGGTAACAGCAAGTCACGAGGAGTGGACTTTTTAGTCCCTAGAGACTCATCCAAGAGTTTAAGTCTATTGAGTTGGGTATCCAGGGCTATGGCCTGATCGTTTGGTTTGCAAAAACCAAAAATCAAACCCTTCGCCATCAATCTCCATACACGAGTCGCTAGTATAGTGCACACCATTACGTTGGGCAAAGCAGCCCCACTAGGACAGTGTAACGTGCCCATTTACAATGCACAACATTATCACATAGCTGACAAGGTATGCTCGATTGACTTCCCGCAACTTGCTTTTGTAAGCCTTTTCTAAGCAGACAATTTTATGATCCATTATGGGTTTCATTTAATATTATTAAAAGCGTACACAACATATTGCTTACTTGCTCACAAAGTCTTGCACATCAGTTAAACATAAACAACAATAAGCAGCTTATCTGTGGGTACGCTATTGTTGCACAAGAAAACAAGTTAAAAACTAACAATATTAATATTGTAGCGAAATTGGGCCAAAGGGAATTTGCATCGCCACGGTTAGCCAAGCGGAACTAATAATAGGCAGCACACATATACCGGGGCAGATTGTAAAGATTAAGAGTTAAGCTTCATTAATTCTTTTGCAATTCAGCTTTATCCGAGGCACGTAGTAGCCGGGTCGTAGCCAAAACGAGAAGAAGAAAATAGAAGGGGTTCAATTGTCAGCTTAAGGGTGGGGGTGCCAGCCGATATATCGATATAGTGATCGCCATATCTGTTGAACTATTTGGATGGAGGTAGCCACAAACCAGGAGCAGAAGAACGAGAAGATGCTGGTTTCGTTGTATTTGTTGCATACCCCCCTCTGAGACTCGAACCTCCTGGCCGAGTACATTCGTGGTTGGTCCTTCGTAAGGGGCAAGGCGGTCGAACCGTGCTTGTCGTGTGCTTTCCAGCCAAGGGCACCTCATAAACCAAGTCAGAGTGGCGGCGTATTACGGTAGTCGGTCCAATCCAATCGGACTTTAATTCTGCGCGTCGGTAGAGTGGGTACGTACTTCTGTGGCCGCTCACAAATGTTGGTGGGCGGTTTGGTAAGTTTTCCTAAGGCTTTCCAATAAATGCTCCACGAAAGCGGGATAGCTTTCTGCGAGGGCAGACGAAGTTCCCGACCCAACATCAGTTGTGCGGGCAAAAATCCAGTAGCTTTGTAAATGGCAAAGTGATATGTCGACAGCGCCAGCGGCAGCAGCTGGTCCCAGTCGCGTTGGTCGGCAGCGACGAATTTGGCCAGAAAATCCAGAAGTGACCGATTCAAACGTTCAACCATCCCGTCTGACTGGGGATGCAATGGCTTTGTGAGCGTTTGCTCCACACCGAAAATTCGAAGGCAAGGTTTGAATTCTTCCGACTCGAAGTTGCAGCCTCGATCCGAGTGGAGTATAAATGGGGCGCCATAGCGGCAACACATCCCCAGTACAAATGTTCGTGCTACGGTTTCTGCCGTCTGATTAGAGAGGACGATGCACTTTGATCATTAAGAAAAGTAGCACATGACATCTGCGATTGACAGTAGTGGTGGTGGGCAGGAGGCCCAGAATGTCGATCGCAATACGTTCAAGGGGAGCGCCTATGGAACTCAGCTGCAGCCGACCGGCCGTGCGGCGGGAAGTTCTTTTCCTGCCCAATCCATTGTAGCGCTTCTTCAGTTTGTCCAGTTGACTCCAAAACAGCCTCCAGTAGTAGTAGCCCCTTCTGGCTCGAGAGGTGGCCATGAACTGTTCGGAAAATGTTTCCAAAGACCTCCGTGATTTTACAACGAGCCCGCTGCACCCGTATCAACGACGAGTCGCAATAGGCGTTTCTGCAAAAGATAAAACAATGTAGGCTCTGGTCGTAAAGGGTACCAAGTCTAAACATAGCTTAGGTAGAAGGCGAGGTGTTCCCTCGGTGGGCAAGCTTTGCTGGTACGCCATTCACATGGTGGTCAGCCACCGAGACTTACCGCGCGTCTCCATACTGGGTGAATAAAAGCTCCTGAGCTCTCTCTCCGGGCGACAACTCATCAAACAACAATACCAGGGTGGCTTCGACTTCTTGTGGAGGGGACTGAGATCCGGCGAATCGCAGGACCACGACGCAGTAGCCGGGAGCTCAGCTCGTTGTTCGTGGGCACACACTCCGGGTGGCGGCTCTTCAAACAACGGCGCCTGGACAGCTTCAACTTTTGGTAACGGAACATTGAGTGCTTCGCAGGTTGGTTGTGCGGCAACGAGTTCCCAGCGAGGTGCTCTAAGGGGCGTCGAATGGCTGCATTCTCAACCAGTGGCGGCTGCCGGGGACTCACGCCGGGAGGGTGCTCTTCACATAACGTGGCCTGGACATCCTCAACTTCCTCGGAAGGAGTATCTGGTCCGGAACTAGCTTGTTTGGGCGGCAGCGTAATCCCGGGTAGGTGCTCCAGTGAATCGCCAGACATTGCGGCGGCGGCAATGGGCTCTAGATCCTGCTTGGCCATTTTCTCAAACGGTGCCCCGGCCATGGAATAGGTCGTTACAACGTCTTGTTTCTCTTCCGAATGGTCAGATAATGCCAGCGCAGGCTCGCCGGAACAGTTTGGGTTTATTGCCAACCTTCACATCCAAAGGCTGGGCAACTCCAGTTTTCCGCCAGAGTCACCGGGCCTAGAGGTTGGTTCAAACTGCTCGTTGTGTTTTGCAGCGAGTGTCTGCCATTCCTCCTTGGTGAGCGCGCCTGAGTCGCAGACGCTACCGTCGTCACGTTTAACCCGGTGCCAGTGGACCGCCGTCGGCATTGCGGCTCCAGACGATTGGCCATATTGAGCGTTTCTGTGAAGGTGACCTGGATATTGGATATCTATAAATCGCTGTACCATTATGCTGTTGTAGGAGCAGGCACACCGAAAACAGATCATCTCAGCCACTCCAAGTCCATTGCAAAATCATTTAACGATTCCTTGGGGCCCTGCATTCAATTATGGACTACGTGATACCCGGTATAGGTACTTACAGAAAAATGTTCTCGCATGGCAGCAGTCATTGCGGCGTAAGAATGTAGTGCGTGGAAGCACTGGGGCCGGCCCCGCAAGCTGACGGCTAGCAGTCACGGAATGGCTGAATGTTGGTTCACCTTGTGACGCGCCTCACATGGCACCGCCTTTGCTGGGCGTTGCCGGGTTAGAGTGGGCCATGATAATAGCGCACTAGTCCAGGTGCTACGTTCTAGTCTCCTTTGCTGAAGGAAGACCGACAACGCTGCCAAGAGCGTATCGACGACTTAAATAAACAATTTCGCATTGGTGCGTAGAAACGCAAAAAAGGGCTGCAGAAATGCGAATGCCCCACTTGCCTTTAGTTTAAATTCTCACACACAAGTTGAAGCACCCTCAAAGTGCAACTTGGAAACTACTAACCTCTGCTAGGCTGTATACTATATTATTGGCATACAATTATATAACGAACAACTTGTAAGCCAATCGTATGCAAAGCTATCGGGACTTTTTCCTTTATAGCGAACGAATATATAATTAGAATAGATTCACTTTTAACAAAAATTTCAAAATGGGTTGGTTTGGTTCTGACGACAGTCAGGCAAAAGATAATTCAGCCAACGTAGTTAATAATGTCAAGATTTTAGACCACCCAGATGATATCCGCTCATTGTGGATAGAGCGTCGCACAGTTTTTGTTAACACTGTACGTCAAACACAATAAAATTATAAAGAAACGCTATATTAGCAGGGCAAATAATCTTGACAAAATTTGAGAAAGTTTCTTAAAGTAATCAAAATAATTAGAAAAAATTGTATATGAAAATTTTGTATTGTTTAAACACACCAAAAATTTTAAAATTAAGTAAAAATAACAACAACAAAATTGAAACAATTTTAAAATACAACATTATGGCCACCCAAAAAGTAAGAAGACAAGTCTATGTCAGGGACACTCACCTTAACGTAAGAATTAACCAAATTGGTCTCAACGACCCCAGTAAACATAAAAATACAACAAAAACAAGTAAGTGGTTCTAGTCGAGAGCTCCCGACTAGGGGATGCCCTGAACCCTCTTCTATAACACCAAATGCAGCTCGCGCTACGCGCTCGTTTGCTTTAGTATTAATAAACAGAAATTTAAATATAAAAAAAATGGTTCCTTGGCAGGGTTCGAACTCGCAACTAACCGCACCACTTGCCGCCGCCTCTACTCAAGAGCCCCACCACTAATTGAGTTTTAAAGAGAAAAAAACCAATTAAAATAGCAACACAGAAAACAATACAATCGCAATTGCAATGCTGTTGATAGAATTCAAAGAAGACGCACATGAATGTGTGTGTGTACATGTACACAGAAATTCTTGGAATTTCCGCTAGCTGCTGCTAACACGTGCGCACATAACCTTTGTGTTTCTTAACCGATCTTAACGAAATTTTCGACAGTACATCTTATTGTAGAATAGAAGATAGAATATTTGTGTATTATCAAAAAGTCAATTGAAAATAAATTGTGGCTTAAATTGATGGGCAATTGGATAATTAAATTGATTTGTAGCTTTGTGGTGGTAGCGAGGAGGTGGCGATAGGTATGAAATGAAAGATACTTGATATATTTATACTATTCTTGCTACATGTCAAGTTTGGTGACTCTAGCTCATATTATTTGCCGAAATTGCTCAAAAAACAGGATTTCGATATCGATTTTTATCGATTACTTGGAAACGGGGCAAGTTATCGAATATCGGATACAAACTCGATCTGCGCGGGGACAAGGAGGACAAACAGCTAAATTTCATTTCTAGCTCTTATAGATTCTGAGATCCTTGCGTTCATACATACGGACAGAAGGACGGACAGACAGACGAACAGACAGAAGGACATGGCTAGATCGACTCGGCTATTGATGTTGATCAAGAATATATATACTTTATGGGGTCGAAGATGCTTTCTTCTGCCTGTTACATACATTTACACAAATACATTATCCCCTGTTTACCCATTTTAAATGGGCTCAAGGTATATAAAAGGGAGAGAACAAAATAAAAATAATAAAACTATGACAGATATAGAAACAATTATTATCGCATATAGAGATGAGCCAAATTTTCGTTATCACGCACTAAACATACTGCGATTACATAGCGAATTCATTACAGTCTATGAATTCGAATACGAATATATAGAAACTTACAGCACTAACACGAGCTCGTTAAGACATTGCCAGAAAATAGAAAAGGGAATAGTATTTAGTACGTTGCCATATGTCCCAGTCAAAGTAATTACTGAAGCACACCCAATTTTGGGACCAGCAACAATAATAATGGTCCGATTGCATAAATAATATAAAAATAGAGAAGTCCCACATGGACTGGCACCAAATAGTTGAAAAAATAATGCTGCATAGATCGAATTTCGATAAATCATATAAGTGCCTAAATAAAAGCGCATCAGTTTTGCACCCAACCATAATTAAACACACGAGATCCTTGTATATGAATACAATGAAATCATAAGTTTAATTAATGAGTGGCAACATAAACTGACAAATTTACACAGAGTCCAAACTTCAGACACTTTACAACGTCTAAGGGATAATCTGGTAAATTTAAACGAAAAATATAATCTTCAGCTTTATTTACCAACGGTATTAAAAACACCGGTAACGTTTGATCGGGTACTCTTGACACAATCAATGGACAACGAACAAGTAGAAGAAATAAAAATAGAAAACATGGCTAACACAGTTGTAGAGTTTTTAAAATTAGCCTCGTTAATCTTACCAGAGTTCGATGGAAAGGCTGAAAACCTACAAAGTTTGAATACAAATACAAATACAAATAATGAATAACTGCTGTAAGCATCATCAAAACAAAACATAAAGGCCACGCTAGAAATTTGATAAGTAATGAGCAGAAAATTCTAGCCATTATTAATCAATTATCCAAAGCTGTAAAAGGAGAATCTGTAAAAGTTATATCTGAAAAACTCCTTAATCTGCAGCAAAAGAGCATAACGGCAAATCAGTACACCCAAGAGATAGAAAAATTGACCCAGTCTCTTGAAAGAACTTATATCAGTGGTGGTTTAAGCCCGGATTTAGCCAACAAATACAGCTTGACATTAGCTGTACAGGTAATGACCCAAATTGCGCAATTGATAAAGTAAAACTTATCATGCAAGCAGGCACATTCAACAACATCAATGATGCGATTTCAAAATTTGTCATCAGTTGTACGGAAGCAACAGGACAGGCAAATTCCGTATTGTACTTCCGTCAGCGACAATATGGAAATAATAGAGGAAACCGAGATAATTATCGTGGCAGACGTAGTTATCAGAACAATAATCAGAAATAATAATCAAAGTTATAACAGAAATTATAAAAGGGGACAAGGCCAAAATAGAGGAAACTCTAGTGGACGTGGCAACTCGAATCGAGGAACAACAATAACAATAATAATGTCAGATTGGCCCAGAATAACTCGGGAAACTCTCAACAACCATTAGATACGCAACAATAGAGAACAACAAGGTTTACACCATCAATCTCAGTCTTAATATATTTGTATCATTTAATCATGTAGCAACAGGAAAAAAAACGTTCTTTTAATAGATACAAGTGCAGGTGCATTTCAATTTTAAAAGAAAATTCTGATTTTTTTCAAATACATTCAAAATAACAATAGAATCAATATTCAAGGCATAAGCCAAGAAGTTATAAAATCTAAAGGCTTAACCTCAATTGAGATGCAGACAGATTAATATAGAATTCCACACAATTTCCAAATAGTAGATCTGCTTCGCAATACCATGCGACGGAATAATAGGGATTGAAATTCAAGCTGGTATTTACGTTGCAAATACCATTGCAACTTCTCAAAACACATTTGTCCGACCTCTAATATATAATACTAGCGGGTATATCCCGGCCTTGCCCGTGGCACGTATGTTATAAAATCAATGTTTTCAAAAAGCTTTTAAAATGACTTTGAAACTGATCGGACGGGAATCAAACAACTTTTATGCAAATCGGACAAAACTTAAAATTCACCAAGAAAATCTTTGAAATGCATTTTCCACCAAAGGAGTTTAGATTTTGCGAAAAATGTGAAAAACGTCTCAAATGATTTTTCTTATAGATCTTTGGAAATAAATTTGAACACAAAACGTCATCCACCAAATCTTCGACCCCCATTTCCACCAAGGAGGGATGGATTTTTCAAAAATTGTGAAACACCCCTCAAATGAATTTGAACATAGATCTTTGAAAAAAAGTTTGGGGCCGATCGGATGGTAAACAAATAACTTTCATACAACCGGTTTCAGCCAATTTACCACTGTTGCGGGTGGAATTTCGCAAATCGCTGAAATACGTATTCATTAAGTTCTTATGTAGAGGTTTGAAAATAAGTTTGAAGCAAATCGGACACAACTGAAAACTTCGCACAAAATATCTTTGAGTCGCTTCCACCCGAAAAAGTTTGGATTCTGCGATAAGCGTGAAACACGTCTCAAATGATTTTTCTTATAGATCTTTGGAAACGAATTTGAACATAAAACGTCACCCACCAAATCTTTGACCTCCATTTCCACCAAGAAGGAACGGATTTTTCGAAAAGTGTGAAACACCCCTCAAATGAATTTGAACAAAGATCTTTGAAAATACGTTTGAGGCCGATCGGATGGTTAACAAAAAAGTTACATACAAACGTTTCCTTTTTTTTTTTTTTTTTTTTCTTAACGTGCACCTACATCACATAAGGTAACTACAGTGAAAATTTCAGCTTCCTAGCTTTTACGGTTTGGGCTGTGCGTTGATCATTAATCAGTCAGTCCGTCAGTCAGTGAGTCAGGATAAACAGTTTTATATATAAAGATATACAACAAATACTGATCAATTAGTTGATATAAATGACTTAGAATATGAATTACTTTCGAACTACAATGTGGTTCAAACAAACACGAAAGCCAGAGAACAAACTGTCATATCCCAATTATCTACAAAATTTTCCACCACAATTCAAATCACAGTTATCAAAGTTATGCAATATATATACAGACATATTCGGACTTGAAACCGAATCTATATCAACAAATAATCTTTACAAACAAAAACTGAGATTGAAGGATGATGACCCAGTTTACATAAAAAATTATAGAAATTCTCATAGCCAAATACAAGAAATTCAAGCTCAAGTACAAAAGATAATTGACGACAAAATAGTCGAACCTTCTGTATCAGGATATAATAGCCCACTTTTGCTAGTTCCGAAAAAATCTCTTCCAGATTCAGAAAAGAAAAGCGCTGGCGATTAGTAATTGACTATCGTCAGGTTAATAAAAAGCTGTTATCTGATAAGTTTCCACTCCTTAGGATTGATGATATTTTAGATCAACTAGGTAGAGCAACATATTTTTCATGTCTCGACTTAATGTCGGGTTTTCATCAAATTGAACTTGAAAAAAGTTCAAGAGATATAACGTCCTTTTAAACGAGCAATGGCTCATATCGCTTCACACGACTACCATTTGGTTTAAAGACAGCGCCTAATTCCTTCCAGAGAATGATGACTATAGCATTTTCTGGACTAGAACCGTCTGAAGCATTCCTTTATATGGATGATCTAATAGTTATTGGTTGTTTCGAAAAGCATATGCTTAAAAACCTAACTGACGTTTTTAACAAATGCAAGAAATCCAAATTGAAACTACATCCCATTTTTGGGACACAAATACACAGATAAAGGAATCTTGCCAGATGACAAAAAATACGATGTCATTCAAAATTACCTAGTTCCCCATGACGCGGATAGCGCTAGACGTTTCATTGCATTCTGTAATTACTACAGCCGATGTATTGAAAATTTTGCAGACTACTCAAGGCACATAACTAGATTATGTAAGAAAAATATTCCATTCGAATGGACCGATGACTGCCAAAATGCATTTTTACCCTTAAAATCTCAGCTTATAGAACCAACTCTTTTACAATATCCAGTAAGCAAGCGTGTGATCAGATCACAGACCACTCACTTACCTATTCTCAATGATTAACCCGAGCTCAAAATTAATACGTATGAGACTTGAATTGGAAGAATATAATTTTACAGTGGAGTATCTAAAGGGTAAAGATAATTATGTACATGATGCGTTATCAAGAATAACCTCAAAGAATTAAAAGAAATTACAGGAAATATTAAAAAAGTCCCTACAAGATATCAAAGTAGACAAAAATCCTGCGCTGGAGATGAAAAATTGGAATTGCCTAAGCAATCCCTAGAAAAAGCTTCAAAGCCCAACGTATATGAAGTCATTAAAAATTACGAAGTACGTAAAGTAGTGACGTTGCATGTAAAACAATATGCTATGTTTCTTTAAATATGGGAAGAAAATTTTTGCAAGATATGATGTTAGCGATTTATATACTAATGGAATTCTTGACTTAGGTCAGTTCTTCCTAAGGCTTGAAACGCAAGCCGGTATAAATGAAATCAGCCAGCTCAAAATGGCACCGTGGGAAAATATCTTTGAACACGTTTCAATTGATATTCCAAGAAATGGGCTATAAAACATTAAAATCCTTAAGAGTAGCGCTACTCAACCCGGTGACCATCATTAAAGCTGAAAAAGAAAAAGAAGCAATACTGTCTACATTCCATGATGAACCTATTCAAGGGGGTCATACTGGCATTTAAAAAACCTTGGCCACGGTCAAAAGATATTATTTCCGGAAAGGTATAACTAAATATATAACAGAGTACATACGAAAATGTCAAAAATGTCAAAAGATGAAAATAACAAAGCACACTAAAACTCCTATTATACTGACAGAAACACCAATAAGTTCTTTCGACAGAGTGATAGTGGACACTATTGGTCCGCTACCTACATCTGAGAATGGGAACAAGTATATAGTCACATTAATATGTGATTTAACCAAATACTTGGTTGCAGTCCCAATTGCAAATAAAAATGCAAATACTGTAGCTAAAGCAATATTTGAATCATTTATTCTGAAGTACGGTCCAACGAAGACGTTCATTACGGACATGGGAACAGAATATAAGAATTCGATTATAAATGATTTGTGCAAATACTTAAAAATAGACAACATAACGTCTACAGCACACCATCACCAGACAGTTGGAACAGTAGAAAGAAGCCATAGAACATTTAATGAATACTTCAATACTTCGTATACTGTTTCAACACACCCCCCTCTATGGCACACAATTATTGGCCATATGAGTTAGTTTTCGGAAAACAAAATAATTTGCCAAAACATTTTAATAAAATAGGGTATACAGAACCACTGTATAACATAGAAAAGAGCAAGAGTTATGTTAGACAAACTTAAGACTAGAAATAAGGAACACTACGATAAATAAGTTATAGATTTTGAAGCTAAAGAAGGAGATAGAGTTTTATTAAGAAATTAAACTAGCCAAAAATTGGATACAGAATATTTAGGACCCTATACAGTAGTATCTGTAGAAGACAATAATAACATCTTAATCAAGAACAATAGGAATAAAAAACAGAAAGTTCGTAAGGATAGGTAAAAATTTTTACTTCATAATCATTTTAGTGTGGCCATGCATAAGAATATTTTTATTATTATTGTTATTATTATTAAATTGAATCATATTTTTACATTTTTACAATACAAAATATATATATATAAAAAAAAACCGCCTGATGAGCCATATAAAATAAAAAAGAAAAATATATATTTATATAACATGCAAATATATATTCGCAACAAAAAAAAAAGAAACAATTTTATTTTAAATAAATAGACATTTGTTAATACTCTAAAATAACTGTAAATTACGTTATTACTCTAAAAGGGGAGGTGTAGTACACACTACACGGATATACACATATGCCTTAAAAGAACACCCTATATGCAAATATAAAGTATGCGGAACTTTGTTGCATACAATAACAATTATACGTAAAACAAGCCCAGAGCCACTCTATGTATTGGCTCTGGCTCATATTACGCAGCGCGGTTTACTAGCCTCACTAGCTGACCATTTATGCTTACGCTGCATATCCCACGCTCCGCCTGAGCGCATTCCATGAGCAACATATACATATATGCTCACTAGCACAGGCATATGTAAGCTACTCACTCTCCCTCTCTTTGTAGCTGTTAACCAGAAACAGCATAAGTATATACATGTACCCATAGGCTAAGGGCATTATATTGACTTTGAATAATTCATTCTAAAGAACTATGCAAACCAGCACTGACGTGCTCTTGTCAATCAAGTGGTATATCATTATTATACGCGCGTCAGACATGTGCTACTTATGAAATTTTCTTTTGCGCCCATGATCTGCGCATTCACACTCATTTGTGTGTGTGTGACTGTGTGTAGAGGTCGAAAATCAGAAATCCCAACTGTTGGATCAAAAGCGTTTTTTTGACCTTTTAAGAATCTTATCTCAAGTGGGCGTGTGTGGATGGTATGAAGTTTTAATAAAGGTTTTACAAATTGATGAGCAACACGACTGACTTCTATGATGTTGCTTACAGAACTGATTTCTTAACATAAATTAAGATTAAAGGGACCGAGCAATTACAGAGTTCGAAACAGAGCGAGACTACGTACATGTGTATGAGTGCTTATGACATTCAAATAGAAGAGAATTAGCATAATCTTAACATAATCTGCTTTGACATTGCTATTGATACCCTGACTAATGTATATATGAGGTATATGACCGAACATCCCGGCCGCCTTGAAAGAATTATCTTTCAAGAGACAGGTAGAACAGCCAGCTTATGTACTGGCCGGCAACAGAGTCCAGAGGCAGTGCGAATATATGCGACACGAACACGGTCATCTTTGCCACTCACAAGACTCAACACGCCCTAATTTCCAGTGTAATGGCGGTGTGTTGTCCTCATGTATGATGACCATAGAGACAACTGTGAGATTTGGGGAAGCCGAAGTCCACTTTGTCCTGGCTCGAAGCTCGTTCACATACTCCGCAGACCAACGACGCCAGAATTGCTGTTTAACAGCTGTGATCTGCTCGTAACGATCCAAGTTGGAGATGTTGTTGGTGATAATCTCACGCTCGGGTAAAGCGCGCGGTGCATCTCCATTTAGAAAGTGTCCTGCAGTGAGAGCGCTGAAGTCGTTGGGATCAGATGATAGCGGTGACAGCGGGCGAGAGTTGAGTACTGCTTCTATCTCAACGACTGCGGTGTTCAGTTCCTCAAAGGTGAACCGGGTGTTAGCGAGGGTACGCACCAGCAGACTCTTTGCGCTCTTGACAGCGGCCTCCCAAAGACCGCCAAAGTGTGGAGCCCTAGGTGGAATGAAATGAAAGGTTATCTCTTCAGAGGAACAATATGATAGGATAGCATCTTGAGTGCTAGTGTTGAACATGAACTTCTTTAACTCGAGTAGCTTGTTGGATGCTCCGACAAAGTTTGTGGCGTTGTCACAATAGATGTGCGATACTGGTCCACGACGGGCAACCATGCGTTTCAACGATTCCAAAAACTTATTCGTTGAAAGATCTGACACGATTTCAATGTGAACGGCCTTTACGGCCATGCAGACATATATGGCGATATAGGATTTTGTGGGACCCTTGCCACGTATTCGAAGATAGGTGTTCACTGGACCGCAGAAGTCGACTCCAACGTGGCGAAATGGCTTGTCTGTGGATAAGCGCTCAGGTGGCAGGGAACCCATGACTTGACGAAGTAGAACTGGACGATATCTGACACAGTGTACACAAGAACGAACAATGCTGCGTGCTAAAGCTCTTGCGTTTATGACCAAGAATTGAAGCCGCAGTAGTCCAACTAATGCCTTTGGTCCTGCATGGTAATTGCGCAAGTGAAGATGCCGAACATAATTGTGGACAAATTGCGATTCCTTGGGAACAAGTAAAGGATGCCTTTGACGAGAGGGGATATCAGCATGCTCGAGTCTGCCGCCAACCTTAATGAGCTCGTATCCGGAAGAGTCATCTATGAAGGGGCTGAGAAATTTCAGATTGCTTTTCAAATCTCTTTGTTTCCTTAGCAATTGCAAATCTTCCTTGAAATAGTGCTGTTGGATGATCCTGATGATGCAGTGCAACGCGTGGCGAAGTTCTTCTGGGCATGGCGGCGAACTTTCGACAGGGTGTTCCTTTTTGGCAATATGGTAAAACCGGAACATATATGCCATAACTCGAAGCGCCCGAATGTATGAACTAGTTCCGTTCAGCCAGTCCAGAATAACATTACTTTCGATAATTGCAGCAAATGTAGACTTCCGTTTTTCAACATCGATAATGTCCATGTCCAAATCATTGTCGAATTGTTGGCAGGGCCATTGAGTCTCAGAATCACGCAGAAACGCAGGTCCTGTAAACCAAATTGATTGCTGGAGCTCATTAGCTGGGCATCCACGTGACACGATGTCAGCAGGGTTCAATTTTGACGGTACATGTCTCCACTTTCCATCTGCTGTTTGATCTTGTATAATGGATACTCTATTTCCAACAAATGTCGACAAGGTGATAGAGTGTTGTTGCAGCCAGTGCAAGACAATCTGCGAATCAGACCAGAAATGTGCGCTGTGCGGCTTGCCGATGAATATGTTTTTGACAGTTGTATATAACTTACTCAGAACTTGAGCTCCGCTTAACTCTAATCGAGGAAGCGTCAGATTCTTGACAGGAGCTACCCGAGATTTAGCAGTCAGAAGCTGAACCTGGACATTGCCATACGAGTCCGTGGAACGCACATATACGCAACAGCCGTAAGCACGTATTGATGCGTCACAGAAAGCGTGCAGTTGTATGTCTGTGAACTCAGCTTGCAAGCAAAAACGGGGTACTGATATCGACGACAATTCCTTGAGAGACGTTACGCAGTTTCTCCATGCTTGTAGAAGTGATTGCGGAACAGATTCATCCCAGGCGAGTTTTAGCAGCCATAGCTCCTGTATGATGATTTTCGAGACGATAATGATTGGTGCCAGCAATCCTAATGGATCGAACAGAGAAGACGCAGTCGAGAGAATAGTCCTCTTTGTGACTGTTGAATACAATTTTTTGGGTTTAAATTCAAGTAGTAGCACATCACGACGTTGATCCCAAGCTACGCCAAGTGCGCTAGTGACAGCGTTTTCATCCAAGTTTAAATCCTTTACCGATTCGTCATCCCTGACGGCGGGATGATTGGAGTGCCACTTAACCAATGGGAAGTGTCCTCGGCGAAGTATCTCGGTGACCTCGTGTTTAATGTTCTGCAACTCGATGAGCTCGTTTGCTCCGCATAGCAGATCATCAACATAAAACGATGATTTTACAATGGATGCGCCAATGGGAAACTCGTTCACATGCAGATCTGCCAGATATTGCAAGCTGCGAACTGCTAAGTATGGGGCCGAGGCCGTTCCATACGTCACTGTATTTAGCTCAAAGGTCTGCAAATCAGCATCAGGGGATGCTCTCCAAAATATATATTGAAATTTCCGATCCACTGGGCTGACTAAAACTTGTCTATACATTTTCGTAATGTCCGCTGTTATGGCGTAACGAACCAATCGAAAACGAAGGAGAAGTATATACAGATCTTCTTGGAGTGTTGGGCCAACGAGAAGCAAATCATTCAATGAATGCTGGGACGATGTAGTGCACGAGGCGTCAAACACGACTCGTAACTTCGTTGATGCACTGCTGGGTTTAAAAACACAATGGTGAGGTATATAAAAGTGTGGCTCACTTAATCTCGGATTCGTCACTAAAGTCATATGGCCAAGATCCTCATACTCTTTCATGAAAGTTCCATATTGCGATTGAACAGTAGGCTGCTGACTGAGGCGCCTCTCGAGCGATAAAAAACGACGACGTGCAACATCGCTTGAATTGCCAAGGCACACTGGATCTCCCTTGAAAGGTAGACGCACAACAATCCTGCCGTTATTCATCTGTGTTGTCCTTGAATACATATTTTCACAGAGCCGATGTTCTGGATTGATTGACTTTGGAGAATTTTCTAGAGCATCAATGCTCCACAGTAATTGAAGATTTTTGTCAATTGACTCCTCCACAGAAAGCAAGCACGTTGATGACTGCTTAGCTGACTGATGACGATACTTGCCAGACACAACCCATCCAAGCAACGTTTTCTGAAGGACTGGCAAATTGTCTCCGAGCTTAATCTGTCCAACAGCCAGGCATTTGAAAAATGCCTCGGTGCCGAGAAGGAGATCAATCCGACCTGACCTGTGGAAAGTTTCGTCCGCAAGTGGTGTATTCGCGGGCAACCTCCAATCTGAGGTGTCGATTTCCGAATCCGGCTGGTAGGCAATGTGAGACGTTATGCAGAACTGTAGTGTTACTTCAAATGGTGACAAACGAGATTTAATTCCAGTAGTTGTACAATTGTTGATTTTAGTCGAGGTCTCCCCTATGCTGCGGATTTCGAAATGATGCTTATCACGGCGTAGATGCAGCCGTTGGGCGAATTGATCAGTTATGAAATTGACTTGGGAACATGAGTCAAGCAATGCTCTGCCTTGTTTATACGCCCCTGATGAATCTCGCACTAGTACCTTTGCAGTAGCAAGAATTATTTGTCCGCCTGGCGATTGATTCATATGCGAGTGCGTTGCAGCAGGAGTTGTTGTTGAGGACATTTGCGCCATGGATGATGGCGATGTAGACGATGATGATGCAGGCGGTTGGCCAAAATGCAGAAGCGTGTGATGGCGATGCTTGCAGCTTCGACAACGATTGTTAGACGGACATTGAGCCATCCGATGTCCTAATTGAAGGCAATTAATGCAAAGTCCAGCATTTTTTACGACTCCGTACTTGAGTTTAGGACTCATGTCTTGAAACTGAGAACATTGTACAATTTTATGGTCGGAGCTGGAACAAACAATGCATGTTGGATTAGTAATAGCAAATGATAATCCCTTGCTAGGCTTGTACACGTGTTTTTGTTTCGAATAATCAGCCATTCGATACGATGCAATGCCGCTTGATTGCAGAAACTGACAATGACGTTCCAAAATAGTTGTGCAGTGAGCCCAATTTGG
The DNA here is from genome assembly GCA_035045355.1 of Drosophila lacicola. Taxonomy (NCBI): domain Eukaryota; kingdom Metazoa; phylum Arthropoda; class Insecta; order Diptera; family Drosophilidae; genus Drosophila; species Drosophila lacicola. The sequence goes on from JAWNPB010000205.1 coordinate 129,985, forward strand.
CAAAGTACGTAAGTCAAGAGACTCATTCCACTTGTTACGAGTTTGCTGGTCACATTTTCCGATGACGATGAATATCAACATGGCTTGGGCAATATCTGATCCGGTACCCAATGACGATAATGATGAATACAGGGCTGACGCATTGTCCAGCAGACTGCGCAGCTGATTTCCGTCCGGTTTGTCGACTGGCTGTAGATTGAATAGTGATTCTATTATGTCTAAAAATATGAGTGTAGGATTGTCATAACGTTCACTTAAACGAGCTAGAGCCTTGGGATAATTTTCCTGAGTCACTTGGAATGCCTTTACTGCCTGTAGGGCAGGGCCCTTCAAGCAATTCAGCAGATGATTAAACTTTTCAATGTTTGAAAGAGAGTACTCACGACCGATAATCTGATTGAATGATGTAATGAAGTTTTTAAACTCTGCTCGATTCCCATCAAATACAGGCGGAGCCAATCGAGGAAGACTCGATGGCGGCGAAGAGCGAATTGGAGCAGGGTTCGAAAATGAGGTGCTGTGCAGTACATCATCCAGTTGGGATTGGATGGACAATTTGATACTCACATATGTGTCTTCCACCTCTGCACGTTCATTGTCCTGAGGATCTTCCAATTCAATTTCAGATTGTACTTCCAAAACCTCCTTAATGTATATCTCCAACATGTCCAAGCGTAATTGTAGCTCACCGTGTGATAATCTTTTTTCACTGCCATCGACCTCAGTAGACACTCTTATAACATCCTCTAAGTGTGCGATATTGCGTTTTATGTTCGCTCGCTTACGTAAGTTTGCTTCAAGAGTTGACATTATGTATCGAGAATGTTGTGATCACCGATGTGACCGAGCGACAGTTCTGATACTGCAAAATGTTCACAGCCTAACTTTAACCTGATAATGTCACTCTCACCGATGTGAGCGAGCGACAGTTCGAATGCTCCCACTGTTAACAGAACAGCTAAGACTTGTAAATGTTGCGCTCACCGATGTGAGGGTCGCTTGCAGTGGTGAAGCAAAATGCAGTGAACAAGCAGAGGCAGCGAGCTTCCAGCGACGAAGCAACGGTAACGAGAATGCAGCAGCAAAGCGAAGGTAGCGAGTTTCCAGCGACGAAGCAACGGTAACGAGAATGCAGCAGCAAAGCGAAGGTAGCGAGTTTCCAGCGACGAAGCAACGGTAACGAGAATGCAGCAGCAAAGCGAAGGTAACGAGTTTCCAGCGACGAAGCAACGGCAACGAGAAAGGAGCTGTGAAGCAAAGGCAATGAGCAATCAAACTCAGAGCGTATCCAGCGCGAAGTAACGGCTACAAGAATGCAGTAGCGAAGCGAAGATAACGAGTTTCCAGCGACGAAGCAACGGCAACGAGAAAGAAGCTGGCCAAATGTTGCTGTCGATGCTGTATTTTGCGAAGAGTTCGATAAAACCTTTCTCCAACGAAATGTTGTGCGGCAACGATATGCCGTCAATTTCCACACACTAGCCCCAATGTTGGGCGCCAAAATGTTGGATCAAAAGCGTTTTTTTGACCTTTTAAGAATCTTATCTCAAGTGGGCGTGTGTGGATGGTATGAAGTTTTAATAAAGGTTTTACAAATTGATGAGCAACACGACTGACTTCTATGATGTTGCTTACAGAACTGATTTCTTAACATAAATTAAGATTAAAGGGACCGAGCAATTACAGAGTTCGAAACAGAGCGAGACTACGTACATGTGTATGAGTGCTTATGACATTCAAATAGAAGAGAATTAGCATAATCTTAACATAATCTGCTTTGACATTGCTATTGATACCCTGACTAATGTATATATGAGGTATATGACCGAACACCAACAT